>CM059186.1:69041109-69184300 GCA_030323885.1 Branchipolynoe longqiensis | reverse complement strand
TCTAGAGCTGAGTCGCTACTAGAGAGAGCACTATTTTCTTTATGTAATATAGCTATTGAAATGGGAGAAGTAAAATGAAGAGGAGGGGTGTGTAACTCCCTAAATTTTGAGTTCTCCTCATCCTCTGACTCTAGAATATCTCTCAAAGAAAGAGGGGATGCGGAAAAGTGTGAAGGGGTCAGAATCAGAGGAGAAGAAATATCTCCTGGCTTCACCATCATAATTCTTTCATCTGATAATAAATTTTCATTCTCATTTTTATAATTTTGATTATCTGATTCAGGTAGATTAAAATTTGTGACTAATGTTTCAAAGCTGAGTGAATTTGAATTTGAATTTGAACTGTCTACAAACTCATTAATCATATCAATCAGACTTTCATTAGCTAGTGGAGAAGGTGGAGCAGGTGGGGAGAACTCCATGAGAAAATTAATATTATTAGTGTCAGTGACACCACAACTAACATTCACAGTGTCAGAGATAGTATCACTGTTAGCCATTATATCTACACTAGGATTTGGGGTGGAGGTCTCCAGAGGAAGGAAGGAGCTGTTGTTCTCTTCATCATAACTAGAAAAGAGAATTGGGATAGGATTGGAGATGGAAAAGGGAGTATTGATGGGGTTGGGAATGGGAATAGGAATAGTTTTGGAGAGGGGTTTGGGATAGGGGATGGGGGAGAGATTGGAGAAGGAGAGCGGAATGGGATTGAAGGATGTTTGAGGAATTGGAGTAGGAGGAGAAGGAGGAGGAGGAGGAGGCATGGAAAAAACAGAGGGAGTAGCAGCTTCAGTGGGAATGGGAGTAGGAAGGTGCAACAGATTAGGAATAAGACTAGGGCAAGGAGAGGGAGAAAGGATTGGAATAGGAGAGGGAGAAGGAGAGGGAGAAGAAGAGGGAGACCAAAATCTATTCCTTTTGATTAAGTTTATCCTCCCATCCTCCTTTGTCTCCAGAATCATATCGCTTGGAATTAACACTCGCCGCATCACTGCATTGTTGCGCTGTACAACAGCGCGCATTTTCCGCATCGCGATACTCTGCGGGAAATGGAGGTCAGCACGACTAGCCAAACTTACTGCTGATAACTGAAGTTGGGCGCCTGCTGCCTCCATTTCCTCCAATGCACTCTCCAAACTGCCCAGAGCCAGAGACAGTCGCCGCACTCGATCTTTCATTGCAGCAATCGATACCGATTTCCGTCTTTGACTCGAGTGGAAGTACTTGAGCGCATCAGATCTAGAGAAAAAAAGGAGAATAGTAGAGTGAGAATAAATAAATAATAATCAAATTCGCATCTGACAGTATCAACACCATTTTCTCAATCTATTTGATGAAAGTAAGATATTTTCATTTAGTAATACACACTATTCGAAAACGTGAAAAGTATTTGAAAACGTGAAAAGTATTTGAAAACGTGAAAAGTATTTGAAAACGTGAAACGTATATGAAAACGTGAAACGTATAACAGACTAGACATACAAACGATCATACAAAATACAAACGAGTGAAAGATTGAATGAACGAATGATTATACGAATGAAAGAAACGTGAAAAGTATTTGAAAACGTGAAAAGTATAATAGAGTAGACATACAATCATTCCTTCATACAAATGACTATACAAACGAATGAATGATGAATGAATAGAATAGAATAGATGAATGAATGAATAGATGAATGAATAGATGAATGAATGAATGAATGAATGAATGAATGAAAGAATATATTAATGAAAGAATATATGGATGAATGAATATATGAATGAATGAATGAATGAGTAGATGCATGAGTGAATGAATAGATGAATTAAATGAATGTAATATACAAATGAAAGAATTAATGAATGAATAGAGGAATGAATAGAGGAATGAATAGAGGTATGAATGAATGAAAATATGAATGAATGAATGAAAGGTGGAATGAATGAATGAAAGGTGGAATGAACGAATGAATGACTGAATGAAAGAATGAATGAATGAATAATAGTATACTAATAATAGCGACTTACCCTTCTCCTCCTCCTCCTCCTCCTCCTTCTCCTTTTCCTCGACGATGGATATACTTGAAGCTTGCTCCTTTAGACATGGTGGGACTGCTTCACTCATTCACTCACTGAACATAAAACTGTCAGAAAAACCGTTACTTGACGTCTCCAGGGGTTTTCCCCTAATCTCGCATCCACTCCCACTTCCACTCCCGCTCCAAGAAGGGAGGATGGATCGTCTTCACGGGGTGATGTCTATCTCATGTGGTGTGATGTCAGTCTATCTCACTCGGTATGATGTCTATCTCACGCGGTGTGATGTCTATCTCACGCGGTGTAATATCTCACCTCACACGGTATTGACGTGAAATAAAATATTTTCACTGAAGTGAAAAGATATCTGAGCTTCTGCTGCAACTACAGTTTTTATAGTCACAAGAATGCATAAACCCCGCCTAGTTAATTATGCATCATTCTCCCTCCCCATGATATTAATATTCTTCTTCATTTTGATTGGACGTTTGTTGTTTTTTTAAAGTTTTTTTTGTATTGAGTGTCGGGACTTCCTTCTCTTATTTTTCATTGGATGGGAGGGTCATTTGAGTTGTCACAAGTTAACTCTCCAAGCATATACCCCATTCCACTATCACCCCACACCTATTCCCTCCCACTCACCTCCCCTCCCATTCAGCTAACAGCTGAGGCGGAACGGAGTATATTCTTCAAGCATATACTCTGTGACTCCTCCCTCCCCCTCACAGGAGAGGACGCTGTGTGTGTGGGGGGGCGGGGTGAACAGGTTTACGGGACACCTCAAGTGGACTTTCACAGCCACCCCAAGCATCAACTACACCCAATTCTAACAGTCGATTTTCCACCAAGTGAATTCCCTCCATCTTCCCTCATCCACTCCACACAAGGAAGATTTTTTATATTTATATATATATATGTGTGTGTGTGTGGCTAGAGATTGAATATGGATGACAATATGAATGTAATATGTGAGATATGTGAGTGTGTGTGTGTTCACTTCCCCTCCTACCCACACACACACACACACCCCACTCCTAACCCTACCACCTGTTTACTGCACATCACACCAACCCACCAAGAATCACAAAAATAAATAAAATTAACTATATGCCTTCATTTCTATATTTCATTATATTATGCATTATATTCATTTTGCATTTATTATTATTATTATTTTCGATAATTTTATTGATGAGAAAAAGAAGAAGAACAGATAAGATAAGATTTTCTAAATGAAGTTTAGTGTTGCATTCCATAGATAAAGGTTTGATAAAACGCGTCTAGACATTCTCCTCCAGTTTGAAAGTCGCTTTTCATTCAAGCAGCAGTTTTCCTCTAAAAAACTAGGTAAGTTGATTAAAATGTTTATTTTGCTATAGAAATATAGCTCAATTTAGGTACAGCGAATCATATGATGTGATATTTATTTAATTTGATCAATTAAAAGGAAGGAGGAAGACTCATTTTCTATGTAAGTAAATGTATATATGAACGAATGAGGTTGTGTATGTATGTATGTACTGAATGAGTATCTGTATGTATGTATGTAAAATTGATACGTGACGAAGGAGGAGAGGGAAGCAGGTATTGGAATAAAACACACTTTATTCACACATATGACGGTATAACATGTAGCAATGAAGATAAAGTGCAGTATCCTAGGGCAATAATTCACAGTGTCAAGAGGTGCATTGGACCATGTCCGAGGTTAATGTCATATCAGGGTTGAAGACAGATGGGAGGGAGGCGCCCTGAGGAGCCCTCCACCCTATGAGAGAGAGAGGAGAAAGGAGAGTGTAAGTAAGGGTGTGTGGGTGGAGAAAATTATGTCCGTGCCAGGAGGGTGAGAGGAGGCGAGTGGCTAGGAGCAGCAAGGGCGGCCGGTTATAAGGGCCGAGGGAGGGGGGGGGTGTTATGTCACCGACCCAACGGTCACGGCAGGGGAAGGATAGAGGGGGGGTCCTCCTCCCCCGCCACGAATCAAACGCAATGCGAGCATTACGACCAATACGTGACGAAGGAGGAGAGGGAAGCAGGTATTGGAATAAAACACACTTTATTCACACAAAAGCGCATCAATGTTATAGTGTACAATATAGGTAGTTAAATATAGTATGACGGTATAACATGTAGCAATGAAGATAAAGTGCAGTATCCTAGGGCAATAATTCACAGTGTCAAGAGGTGCATTGGGCCATGTCCGAGGTTAATGTCATATCAGGGTTGAAGTCAGATGGGAGGGAGGCGCCCCGAGGAGCCCTCCACCAAAACTGAGGAGAGGGCTCGAGGGGCGCCCGAGGCGGCGATGCGGGGGACATAGGCATGGACCGAGGCGGAGGTCCAGGTCCCCTGCTCCATTATGTCCCCGAGGGGGACGCCGGTGCGCTGGCAAGCTTGGGCCGCCCCCCGGCGCAGGCTGTGGAGGGTGTAGCCGTCGGGGGCAGGCACCCCGAGGGCCGAGAGGGCGCCTCGCAGGATGGCCGTCAGTGTCCGAGGGTCGAGGGGGCGGCCGGAGGGCAATATGAAGGCGGGGTCGGCGGGGTAGGCAGGCACCAGGGCGACGGAGGCGGACCAGGCCGCCACGGGGCAGAGCGGGCGGCCGGGTGAGGCGGGGATGAAGAGGGCGACCGCCCCCGAGGGCAGCGCGATGGTCTTGGTGGTGCGGAGGGTGACCTGCAGCCCCCCGGGGGCGGGGGCGACGTCGCTGCGTGTGATGGTGTGGGGGCCGCCCCACACCTCGGGGCTGGGGGAGAGGAGGCTCGACTGCCGTAGCATCCCGTAGTACCCGAGGAGCAGAGCGGCCCGGGGGACGACGCCCGAGGGTCCGGCGAGGGCGAGGTGGCGGGCGACGGCCGCGAGGGTGGCGGGCGTCAGTGGAGGGGCGGAGCGGGCGACGTGCCCGGACGCCCGCTCTCCACCGCGACAGACGTCTCTGGCGAGGCGCGAGGTGAAGGCGCTGGGGTCGCCCCCGGCCGCCTCCAGCCAGGAGCGCGCCCCGGAGAGGGCGTACCGGATGGAGGCCGGCACCAGGGGGCGGGCGTAGAGCGAGGCGGTGTAGGCGGTGAGGGCGTCGGGGTGAGGGGGTCCCAGTGGTGGCCCGAGGCGAACTCGACGTATCCTCGGGCCTGTCGATGACAGTTCCTCCAGGTGGAGGGGGCGAGGGCGGCAATGCGCAGCCCGTTGACGGCGGCGACCTTGGAGGCGGTGTACCCTGGATCAGAGGCCGGGGTTGTAGGGAAAGCCATCATTGTCGGCGTCGGCGTGCTCAAGCCCGAGGCGTGCGACCTCGTCTCGGGCCACGCCGGCCCAGCGACCAGGGAGGTGGGCGCGGCTGAGGGCGTCGGCAAGGACGAGGTCGGCGCCGGGCTTGTGGACAATAGTGATTTCAAAGCAGGCCTCGGCCGCCATCAGCCAGAGTTCCCGGGCGCAGGACCCGAGGGTGGGGTCGCGGGCCCGCCCCGACTCGAGGGCGGCAGCGGAGGCCATGTTGTCCGTGTTGACGACAACGTTGGCCCCCGCGACGTCAGCCGGGAGGAGGGCGCGGAGCGCAACCACCAGGTTGACCGCCTCGAGCTCGTGGATGGCGGGGAAGCGGGCGCGGAAGGCCTTGGAGTACCCTCGGGCGTAGTATCGCCTGGGGGAGTAGGCCCCACCCCCGGTGAGGCATGAGACGCACTTGATGACGATCCTCCGGGTCCTCGGCGGGCGGAGGAGATGGAGGCCGTTGGAGGCGCGCCCGTAGGCCGCGAACCATGCCAGGTCCCGGAGGGCATCGTCCCCGAGGGTGATGGTGGCGAACCCGTGGCAGCTGCGCAGGGCCGCGAGGAGGCGTGCCATGAATTTTCTCGCGGGCAGGACGCAGCTGCCGATGTGGTTGAGGCGGCCGAGGATGCTCTGAAGCTCCTGGCGCCTGAGGGTAGGCTGGTCGATTCGGGCCTCGCAGTCGGCGACGAGCTCATCGACTTTGTCGGGGGCGATGCGGATGGTCATGGCGCCGCTGTCGATGGCGAATCCGAGCCAGGAGACCCGCACCGCCGGGGGATGGCACGTCCCTGAGGCGTCCTCCAGGCCGAGGGCACCGACGAGGGCGATGAAACTGTCGAAGGCCTGGCGGGCCCTCAGGCCGACATATACGAGGGCATGGAAGCCCTCACGCCGGAGGATCCAGGCCACCGCAGCAGTCACCCTGACGCAGGCGGCGCCCGAGGAGCGGCAGCCAAAGGGGAGGGCGAGGTCAACATAGGTGGCCCCCTCAAAAGCGATCCCGTAGAGGGGGCAGGAGAGGGGGTCGGCCCGGAGCTGGCGGTAGGCCCTCGATATGTCCGCGGTCCAGGTGTAGGTCCCGGTGCCCTGTCTGACGATGCAGCGGCCCACGTCGGCCACGGAGGGGAGCCGGTAGGCGTGGGGCCTACCCAGGTACTCATGGCGGGGTATCCCAGCATTGACGCTGTGGCCGGGGGGGTAAGAGAGGTCGACGATGACCCGCCTCTTGCCCGGGTCGGATTTGGGGCGGGTCATCATGGGGGAGACCTGGGCGCAGGGGGTGAATGGGGGGGCGAGGAAGGGGCCGCCGTGTGCGAGCTCGGTAGCAATGAAGTCCCGGAGGTGGACCTGGTGCTCCGGGGCCTCGCGGTGGTTGGTGTAGGTAGGCCGGGGAGGGGTGCTGGCGGAGTAATTGGATGGAAAGCCAAACTCGAGGAGGTCGACTAGGTCCTTGTCGGGGTGGTCTCGGAGGCGGGCGCGCCATGCGGGGATGCGAGCATTACAACCAATGAATGAAAGAATGAATGAATGAATGAAGGAATGAATGAATGAAGGTCAGTTTTATCAAATTGATTATGTTTATTTTGCTATTTGTAAGTGAGTAAATGTATATGAATGAGACTATATAAGAATGTATATATGAATGAATGAATGAATGAAAGAATGAATGAATGAATGAATGAAAGAGAGTTTATCAAATGAATATTATGCTATAGAAATATGTTTCAATTATGTAAATCAAACTTGAATGAATGAATGAATAAATGAATAAAAGGGATGAATGAAAAATGAGTGAATGAATGAAAAATGAGTGAATGAATGATTTTTTTCACTTTTGCTTTTCAGACAGGGTTTACGCTGATGGAATTGTTGGAAGTGGTGGAGGTGTTAGAATGAGGTGGTGGTGTCTGATGGTGGTGGGAATGGTGTTGGTGGTGCAATTCGATCTATGCAATGCATTTCGGCATTGCACATTTGTTTAAAAAACTACTCAAATCTGTCCTTGCTTTAGCGACGAAGATCTTTGGGATCTTCCAAATGATTTTTCTTTGAAAAATCTATTTTTAGATCACTCCTTTTTATTTCGAATTAATATCACTAGAATACAACATAAATTTCCAAATTAAAAAATTCTTTCTGTTGTGAGACAGTTGATGATTTTTGATTGTAGCTCCATCCCTTCTGAAGGAGTAAAAGGTGGCTTAATCATCATCGCCTCTGACTGCGCTCCGTCTTCTCCCTCCCATTCTTTAAACATAATAAAGACTCAAACAATTCTCTTCCACGCCCCATCATCATCATCATCATCAGCTTTATCATCATCATCTTCGTTTTCATCAATGTCATCAACTATGGCTTCGAGTAAGACTTCGACTATGGCTACGACTATGGCTACGACTATGGCTACGACTACGGCTTCGACTACGGCTTCGACTATGGCTTCGACTATGGCTATGACTACGGCTACAGCTACGACTATGGCTTCGACTACGGCTCCGACTACGGCTTCGACTACGGCTTCGACTACGACTTCGACTATGACTACGGCTTCGCTGTCAACTACAACAACAGCATCAACTATCCCAACTTCAACTCCATCTCTCACTCCCCACGCTTCTTCTACTTCTTCAGTTTCGACTACACCTTCAATTATAAGTCTTTTGAAGATGAAACTAAAGGAGGCGACTAGAAAATTATTTCTGGGAAGAGAGAAAGGGAGTAAAAGTGAAAGTGGCGATGAGGATGCAAATGAGGGGAGGTTTACTGATATAATAGCAGGAGATATTACGCTAAAATCTGCATTGGGTGCGGTTTGCACCCCCCTGCTATTTTCATGCAGCCTATGCGTGCGATACTATCGCCAATCAAAGAACACAGGTAACTTTTTCTGTGATGTGATAAGTCGAGTTGTGATGTTATATTTTCTTGCGCACGAATGAATGCATCAATGACTAAAAATGATGTGTTTATTTAATTTGTAATATGCTGGAATGAAGTATGATGATGAAAATTTTGCTAATGTTTCTATTGATGAATGAATAATAATTATGTGTTTATTTAATTTGTGATATGTTGGAATGAAGTATGATGATGATAATTTTGCTAATGCTGCTATTGATGAATATGAAAGGAGGTGTTATGGTGTTGCTGTGGTGTGAGTAGACTGGTGTGATATGAAATGAAATAACATAATATGATATGATATGATACTGATATGATATATGAAATGATATGAAATGATTTCTTGAGAATGAATAATGCATTGTTTGCTTGTTTCTTTTTTTATTTGTATGACAGATGCGGATAGAAAATGAAGTTATTGATAATGAATGACGAAGATGCTTGATGATAATGATAATATTGATGCCGCTAATTCTACTTTTTAAAATTTGAAATCTTCCTTAGGAAGTTGCTGTAAAAAATTCTGTCAGCATTTCCCCTCCCATTGTCGGATGTTCATGAGTTGCTGTCGACAGAGGATAGTAAATGAAGCGCCAGATTCCACTTTTGGTGAGCTTAGTTATACATTTATCCTTAAAATGTATTAATATATATACATATATATATTAATATATATATATCAGAATATTCATTTTCATCATCATCTTCCCTTTTATTTCATATAAATGTCATTATTAATATTACTATTATTAATATTATTATTATTATTACTATTAATTATTATTACTATTATTATTCTTATTCTTTTCACAGCATTTTTACTAGGGGAGACACTGCAGGCGTTTGGTGAGTCCACCTCAACTTATTCCCCCACCTTTGACTCCTCCACCACCACCACCACCACCACCACCAAGGATCTCTTTGAATTACAGGAGAAAGAGAAGGAAGAGGAAGAGGAGGTAGTGGAGGTGGAGGAGGGGGACTCCTTTCACCTACCCGATGCCGATGGATTCAAAACCGCGAGATTGGTGGCTGTATCGGAAGTGGAGGATGGGGTGGAGGGAGGAGTGAATCTGGAGGATGGGATAGAATCATTCAAATGTTCTACTCCCCTCCAACATCATCATCTTCCAAAACTCCAACAAGAATTCCACTCTCCAATTCCTCCAGGTGGGAAATATATATATATATATATAGATATATTAAAACTAACTCTTCATTTTTATTCTGAATGAAAAGTTTTCTCAGATCTATATTAAATTTGAAGTCCAAATTTATATTATTTTCCCATCCAAATGTTTATGTAGAGATAGAATCTCCCCCCCAGCATTGAACCTAAACACTTTATGTTTTCAATAATTTCTGTAGACATGCATGCATGTTTTTCAGCAGGAGTTTCAGCAAATAAGTTGACCACTCATTCCGTTGCTGAGTAACCTTTGACATTCCCTTCTCCTTCACAATCGTCTTTACTCCACTTATAGCACTATTACTACGGTCTGTAGACATGCATGCGTGTTTTTCAGCAGGAGTTTCAGCAAATGAGTTGACCAGTCATGACATTCCCTTCTCCTTCATAATCGTCTCTACTCCACTTATAGCTCTATTACTACGGTCTCTAGATATGCATGCGGGTTTTCAGCAGAACTTTCACCAAATGAACTGACCGACTGAATAACCTTTGACATCCTTCTCCTCCACCTTCACCTTTACTCCACTTACAACTTTATTACTACTGTTAACATTCCAGATATCCCACCACCTGCAGGAGACGATGCATCAACATCAAGAAACACCGATTCATTCTTTGGTGAGAAATATTAAATAAAGTAACATCTTTCTAATAAACAAAGAAAATCTGAATAAACAAAGAAAATCTGAATAATCAAAATTTAACTAATCATATCTCTTTAATTGGGTTAGCTGTGAAAAGATTTCATTTTGTGTGGTGTAACAATTTTTGTTATTTTAGTTTTTTGTTAAAATCCCCATAGAAGATTTAGTCTTTCACACTCTTTGACCATCCTCCTCAGTCGTTTGCATCAAGATTCCATGATAATAACGACATCTGTGAAACTATCATGCCATAAAGAAATACTTCTCTTATTTAGTAGATTTTCGTATCCTTTTCCCACATCCTATCCTTTTTCCACAATGTATATGATTGAATCGTGTATGATTGAATCATGATTCCTTATCACTCCTTATAATCCTGTATACCACACTGAAGCACGAGGAAAGGTAAATCGAGTTCGCATTGTTGAGAATGTTCGAAAGTGATTGGATGTTTTTAATGAAATAAGTTTAATGAAAAGTATTTATATATATATATTTATATTTATATATATATTTATATATATATATCTATATCGACATTTACTTATATTCAATTTACATACTATAAATAAAGAATATTTGCAATATTCACATCCTAATATACAGGATTGGGAAAACTGAATTGAAGTGGATGTGGTGTCGGATATGCGAAAGTGAGAGAGTGGAGAGTGAGTGTTGTGAGATGTGGAGTTTAGTATTTAGAAAGGAAGAGAGTGAAAACCTCCATTTTAACAAGTATATAGATATATATATAACTCAATTTAATTATTTATTTATTTATCTTTAGATATATATATATCTATATATACATACATCAATAATATAAAAGAAAATACTAAAGTAATACAAGATTCTCACTCTCTATTCGAAGGGAATCATAACAATGAACAGGAGGAGATGAATTCGAACTGTAAAGAAAGAAGCAATAACTACAGACATTAGACGATGGACTATTTTAATTTCACATTTCATCATATCGCATCATGATACATCACACCGCAAGACATCACATCACATCACATCATAATACACCGCATCATAATACTTCCACTTCACTCCGCATATAAAATTCGCTATTAGCAAATATCTACTGATAAGAGCGATTGATAGAAATATTTTGCTCTTCACATCTCATTATATACAACATAAAAATAATATTAATAATAGTACTAATTCTACACATTCATTCACATATGTTTATATATATATAAGCTATTTCTGAGGAAAATTGATAACATACTAAAACTAACATTATATGTATGTGAAGTGGGCGTGCCTACTCGCCTTGAGCAATTTGCGCACTCGTTCAACGGGCGCGCAAATTGCTTCCGCATGTGCACGCGAGGGTTCTCGGGGGTAAAGCGTTGCTTGGCGACTAGCTAAGCAACGATAGAAGGTCGGGCGTTCGGGGCCTGACCCGGCAGACGTGTTTATGCACGCTCTGTCATTTCAGCCGATATTTGGTCTTTTTCTTATCTAAATTCTAAAACTAACGTAATCAAACCATACGGGAGGGAAAGGGAGTTATCTGCTTCTTTAATAGATATACATATTTCGCTGGTATCCTTGTTAGTTATGGTAAGAATAAAGTCGTGAGCTCTTGTGAAGGTGGATTGGGACGTTCCTTGCATTCTTTACTATCCTCCAGTATTACTGTAGATTAACCGCTATGGAAAACCTGATATTCGATTGCTTTATATGTAATTAAGGGCCTTAAGCCTAAGCAAGCCTTATGCAGTTACTTAACCCATCTGCGGGAATATAATGACGAAACCATAACAGAATTAACGTAGTGTTACTTTAGGGCGGAAATTAACGACATTAACTTAGAACTGATTATCAGTGACAGCGGCGGCATCCCTAGCCGTACGCGTACTTCTGGAATAATTCAGTAACATAAATAATACCCCGAAATGCGAAGGGGACAGCCAGCTAGTGGAAATAACCTAACTTATAGAATTAGGGAAACTTTAGGCCGATAAATGCGCTCGATGGCAAATTGCGTATGTACACGAAACTCTGGCTGTCCGCCTTTAGCGCGGGGCGGACAACGACGGCGACGGACTAACCACAGACGGGAGGAGGAGCCGCAGCAGCCCGCGGCAGGCCCAGGAAATTCACATGGAAATTATTACATAATATTACATACAATTAACACGTTAGGCTCGCCTTAAGTGGGGGCAGAATAGCCGAATGGTTAAACTGGTGCCGTGACCAGGATTTGTAAGGAGTGTAATACCTTTTAGTCCACTTTCTATACGTGAGTCTTGAAAGAAAAAAACGGTGTGTTGTCAATAGTGAAAGCGCGTTCGTATTGTGACAGTGACGCACGGTCACTGTCTTCATGCTCCATGACGTGATATTGACAGTTTACGGCGTACCGGGGGAGCATTATTTCGAATGATGACTTATCCCACATGGTATACTTGTTATATTTTGCGGCTAGCCTTAATTAATTTTCACCAGCGAGGGGCGAGCCTTGAATCTGCGGTTACAATTTCTGCACAAATCGTGGCCTGAGGAGCGCAGATACACAATAATGGCGTACCCTTGTGTCGCTCCGACTGGAGGAGACGTACGGGACGTGGACTAGCTATCCCGGCATAAGGCTATACGCGCATTATATTTGGTTAGAGTTTTAAACTAAAATTGCTGCTGCGATTCTCCGACCTTTGATGCCGGCCTACTTTTATTGAGTCTTTGCAGTTTGCTTGAGCTAGCCGCATGTTTTCATTTGTTACATCGTTACCTAGCGACGACGCGCGTCGCTGGCACAGGAGACGATGTCAGAAAGCGTTTTTGGAGCATTAGGGCAGTGTGTCAATGTCTGCCAGACTGTTTGGTCGGTATTCGTTACATGCTAGCTTTTCACCCTTTTGCCTGTATTTACGGCTACTAATTCTTTCAATAGCATCTATTTCTTTGTCTTCTCATTCGGCATCTTTCTTTTTGTTCAAACTTTTCTAGAGTATTCCAAATTTCGCGTATATCTATAGATAATCGGTTGAATAGCGAGAAAACAACTGAAACAAAGGAACTGTACTATCGGGGAATATTATGGTTAATTTCCTTCAGTTGCTCATCTTAATTCTTGATCCTTTTATTCGCACAATTTTAGGGGGTATTTCTATCAATTTTAACACATTGTTTCTATTTTTTTTAACAACTTTATAACGTAACTTTATAACTTCATATATATAAACGTAACCTAATCACACAAGTCAATTTAACGTAACAACAGGGGAAGATTCAGGAAAATTTTAGCTAGATTGTTTATTTCTTTTAATACAAGCGAAATTTAAAGTTTTTTTTGTTTAAGTTACCAGAGCAAGTCAGCTCGCAGTCTCTTAGACCTGCGAGCTGGCTAGAAGAAAGGAGGTGAGTGATGGCCTTATTTCCGGCCGCCGCAGTTGCTTGCGCTCCGCAGCATCTGGGGGGGAGGAAACGGGCGCAGGGGAGGCACCATCCTTGGATGGCATCTCCATAGATTCGGACAGTGTTCGAAGTACCGGGGTCTCACCCCTTACTGTGATGGCGGAGCCAGTCCGACCTGCCGGGGTTTCACCCCTAACCGTAACAGCTGACCCAGGAACTCCTGGTAAAGCTGTATTTGCTACGCAATTTGCGCCCGCGCAAAATCTTGAAGCCTCCAAAGGCGCGCAAATGTCCCTACAGGTCACTCGTGAGGAAGGCAGCCTCTTCTCTTTCCTTCCGAAAGAGAAAACGGTTGCTACTCCGACACCGTCTCTTCCGCCCCCAGTAATGGACTTATCGTACATGATACCGGCCGCGCAACATTCCGTGCAGCGGGAGCAGATAAATGCGTTAGATAAGCGTGAAAGGGAAATCCTTACACGCGAAAATGAATTGAATGCCAAATGGCGGGAATTGGCCGAGGCGTGGTAAATGCGCCGCGGAATACCGAGATTTCCGATGGAGTATTAAACGTAATTCAACGGCAAGAGAGGGTTGGCCCTCCTATCAGCGCATATATAAACGCGTCTAACGCTGCCAGCAGTACGCCTACGGCTACCCCACCACCAGCGGGGCAAAAGGCGTCCGCTGACGTCCGCGCGGAAAACGCGAGCGCCGACTCCTTTGCTGCTTACCGCTTTACCGGTGCAGAAAGGGAACTCATTAAGTCCAACCCAGCAATTCGCCGGGCGGTAATGGAAGCTTCCACTATTATCCCGGGCATCGGTGCCTCGGCGGTACACCGGTCCCTGTATTTGCGAGACCGAAACATAAGTGTCCAGGAACAGTACCAGCCCGCTAGGGTTAGGGCTGTAGA
The DNA here is from genome assembly GCA_030323885.1 of Branchipolynoe longqiensis. Taxonomy (NCBI): domain Eukaryota; kingdom Metazoa; phylum Annelida; class Polychaeta; order Phyllodocida; family Polynoidae; genus Branchipolynoe; species Branchipolynoe longqiensis. The sequence goes on along the minus strand of CM059186.1, from coordinate 69,169,989 downwards.
AGTTCCCCCATTCGACGGTATTAACCAAGACTGGGAAACCTGGTGGGAAAAGTTCAGTAAGGCGATGTCCGTGAACAGGTGGAATGAGACCACTGCGTTCACGCACCTTATTCACTCACTGCAAGATGGTCCAGGGCAATTGGCTGTGGATAGGTGGGAGCAAGATAATTGCGCCACATTAGATGAGTTAGTGGAAGCACTGGCTTGGCAATTCCAGGGAATGGATCCCTTGTCGAAATGGGAACTCTTCGAGAAGAGATTCCAACGTCCGTCAGACTCGGCAAATTCCGTATACTACGGGATGATGCTAGAGTCTGAGGCCAGGAAAGCTGGACAAGGATGTGGGCTGTCGCGCGATTTAATCGCGCGCAAAACGGTAGCCGTATTCATCCACGGTTTGCGCGACCGAGAGGAACGTGACATGATCCTAAAGCAATGGTCTCCGGGTAGACACACCATGGAGGACATTTACCAAATGTTAAGGGACCACGCGGCAAAAGCGCGCATGATCCCACGTAACTGCACGCCACAATGGATACAGGAATCTGCGCCTATAACGGGCAGAGTTCTCAAGATAACCGCCAGGGCAACGCCAACAAGCGAGAATGGCCAAGTCGGCGTTCACATTATAATCCTGATATGCGCGGTAGGCCCAATGGGGCGTTTCACACGAATCGCCCCAATCGCTCTCGGAATTCCGGAAGGATCGAGTGTTTCAGATGCAGGGACTTTGGCCACATGGCATATGAGTGTCCTTTACCGCAGCCTCGTTCCTTAGAGCAGGCTATGGTAGATGGTGTCCGTAAGGGGTGCGATAATTCGCGCCATGTACTGGAATTATTAGCCAGGCTACAGGCAGCCAGTGACAAAAAAAATGCGCGCGAGAATACGGGTATCGCGCGCCCTGTCACAAACAGTTCGCGTGGGGGCAAGCAAATTGCGCCCACCGGCAAGCAATTTGCGCCTAATCATAGCGCTGTTGCTGCCGTTCACCATGAATCGGGATCTCCCGAGTTCTTATCCGATACTGATTTTTTTAATTAGTACCAGCTGCAACGCCGGGAGTGTTGTCAGCTATTATTAGACAGGGGAACCTTCCCAGCGCATCTGTTGAGAGTTGTGCTAAACCCCTTGCGCACAATCTCCCATCAGATTCGTGCCACATGCACGGTGTGCCTACGCCGTCTACTTGTACTATTGGCTTCCGCCAGGTTTTCTTGGCCGGAATGCGATCATTGCGCACACAAAATGCGCGCGGCCCTGAGTCTGATCCGTGCATAGACTATATATTGGAGAGAACTGGTCTAGACTTACACAAAGTGGATGAACGAGACCAGTTCGCAATGAACATTTTTCCGCTTAATGGAAAGAGATGGTATGTCCCCATCAACATTAGAGGATCCAATGGGTTCTTCCTCATTGATACAGGGGCGGCCATGTCCGTGATAGGGAAAGGATTCTTTGATAATCTCAATCTCAATACGCGTAATTTGGTCTCCGACGTGAGGCCTCTAAGTGTGACGGGTCTAGTAATACCACAATTTGGTTGTACGGATATCCCGCTGGGTATCGCCAATCAGACTTTTTACTCGTCAGTATTGATAGTGGACATACCAGAGGATGGTATTCTAGGAAGCGATTGGATGTCATTTTATGAAGCCAGTCTTTCACCACAGATCCTGGCTGGAAGTTCTGCAACCTTATAACTTGGTCACACACTGTCAGCTCCGAACAGACTGCGGTCTTGCGTGCCTGGCGGAAGATGTGACATTGCCTGCGCACCAAACCGTGGCGGCATTAATTGCAACCAGACATATAGAAGGGAAGGGTCAGTGCTTAATTGAGGTGCTCAGTTGTATGGGAGTCACGGCGGCTCCCTCGTTAATTTGTGGGTCAGAAGGTGCTGTGCTACCACTCTGTAACGCAACAGACGATTGTGTCCATTTGCGGCGGGGCCAGGTCATTGGCAACGCATCTGAGGCCAGATCACATGGTTCCATAGATAGTCCTACGGCCGCAATGGTGTTTGACTTACTCAAAAGGGAACGCGGCGTGGAGGGATTTGGAGGATCCCCGGAACCGGTTTTTCCCGTAGACAGGACGCAATTTGCGGGCCTGCCGCAAATTCCTGACTTCATACTATCCATGGCGGAGGCCATGGATAGTATGAAGTCAGGAATTTGGACCACACGCAAGATAAAATGAGGATCGCAGAATTTCTCTTTGAATTTTGCGATATATTTGCAAAACCGGATGCTAAGCTGGGGTGGACTGATGTGGTACAACACCATATAGATGTCGGAGACAACGCCCCCTTTAGGATACCCTACCGTAGGTTAATGGACTCCAAGAAACAAGCCCTGGAGGACGAAGTTGCCAAAATGCTGGCGGCAGGGATCATTACGGATAGTACAAGTCCTTATAGTTCGCCCGTCCACCTAGTTACCAAAAAGGATGGGACGTGGCGATTTTGTATAGATTATCGCAAGTTAAATGCTATGACGCGGAAAAATGCGTACCCATTACCGCGGATAGACGAGAGCTTGGATAGTCTGGGAGGAAATAAGTGGTTCTGCACTTTGGATCTTCAATCTGGATACCATCAAGTCGCGATGCAACACGATGATCGGGAGAAAACTGCTTTCACGACTCATATAGGTTTATATGAGTGGAAGGTAATGCCTTTTGGTCTATGTAATGCTCCCGCTACCTTTGAGAAAATGATGGCGGAAATGTTAAATGGTCTACTATTTACTCACTGTTTAGTCTACTTGGACGACATTATAATATTCGGCGACAGCGTTTCCATATGTCGTTCGCATTTACGAGAAGTTTTTCTACGACTTCGCAAATTTAAATTAAAACTTAAACCGTCCAAATGTCACCTGTTCCGTAAGGAAACTGAGTATTTGGGTCGAATTGTTTCTAGCGAAGGCATAAAAGCTGATCCTAAAAAAATTGAGGCTATAACCAATTGGCCGGCGCCCAAGTCTCCCAAAGAGACAAAGAGTTTGCTAGGTTTTGCTTCCTATTATCGAGATTTCATTCCCCACTTCGCCGATGTAGTCGCTCCCATACAGGATGTGGCTAATGGTAACACGCAAATCTTTGAATGGGGTGAGCCCCAGGAATCTGCGTTCATCAAGTTAAAGCGGCTTTTCGCCGAAACACCAGTACTGGGGTATCCACGGCCGAGTGGACAATTTATCTTGGATACTGACGCTAGTGCATTTGCCATAGCCGGCGCATTAAGTCAGATGCAAGACGATGTTGAAGTACCCATTACCTTTGCCAGCAACAGGCTAAGTGCCTGTCAACGGCGTTATTGTACGACTAAAAGGGAATTAATGGCGATAGTCGTATACACTAAAAAATGGCGACATTATTTTTGGGATTCTGAATTCCAGATCCGTACAGACCATCATTCTGGTTACTAAATTTTAAGGAGGCCGAGGGAATGATAGGTCGTTGGTTGGCTTGGCTATCGGAATTTGGCCTGACCAATACGCAAATTACTTATCGACCCGGGCCCCAACATGTTAACGCTGACACGCTGAGTCGCATTCCTGTACGTCGTTGTGGCATCCCGGAATGCGACGATTGTGGAGCTCATACGGTGGTGGTGGCATCCTTACTTCAGGAACCTGAGGAGGAAAATAATTTCCGCTTCTGGACACAGGACGAATTGCGTCGGGCTCAAGCAGCCGACGTGACATGTTCCACAGTTATCTCTTTGTTAAATGCGCACACTAAGAGGCCTCCTACGGATCTCACGAGTGCGGAAAATATAGACACTATCAAATTGTTAAATCAATGGGACCAGTTAATTTTAGTGGATGGGGTGTTATGCAGGAATGCGCTCGACCACCATTCCCTTATGACTCATCAACAACTCGTTATACCTTTCCTTTTGAGAAAGGACATACTCACATTCTGCCACAGCCATCCAACCGCTGCGCATTTTGGAAAGGAAAGAACTCTAGACAAAATACGCACCCGATATTACTGGCCGGGCATGAATTCGCGTGTGCGCGATTGGGTTAAACCAGGGCTGGGAATGGCTAAGATGCCGTTGCAGCAACAAATGACTGGCCAATGTTGGGGGCGCCTATCCTGTGACTTTGTCTCGGGATTTAAGCGCACTTACCGGGGCAATCTGGTGATGTTGGTCGTACAGGACCATTTTACTAAATACGTACAAGTCTACCCATTATGTAATCAAACGGCAATAGTGGCCGCGCAAGCGTTGGTAGACAATTAGATACTTATTTTCGGGGCTCCCCTTATATTACATTCGGATCAGGGGAGGGAGTTCGAGTCGGAATTATTCCAGACTATGCTTAAACTGATAGGCTGCTATAAAACCCGCACGAACCCCTACTGTCCTAGATCGAATGGGTTAGTTGAATGGTTTAATAGAACCTTAATTTCAGCTCTGGCCTGCATGGTAAATGAAGATCAGAGCGACTGGGATTTACATGCGAAATATACGGCACACGCGTATAATTGCACCGTACACGCAGCCACTGGGGTTACGCCAAATATGCTAGTGTTTGGGGAGGAATTGCGCCTACCCTGTGATCTACAATTTGGGGTTTTAGATAAACATTCGGACGACTCTTGCACACCGGCTTTTGTCCGTTGGCTGGAATGTTGTTTCCACAATGCATACGGCAGAGTTCGTAATAGTACGGAAAAAAGTATTCAGAGAAATAAAAATTCTTATGGGAATGCCGACTTTTCAAGGTTTGCAGTGGGAGACTTGGTCCTAAGATACCATGCTCCCACGGCACACATTAAACTCGCACCAAACTGGGACGGGCCTTGGAAGATTACTGAGGTCATATCCGATACGATGGTTATAATTAAGACGGCGTTATCAGCCGCTCGTAAATCTAACACGGGGCGTTTGAAATTGTACACCGGGCGGATTCCGCCGGACCTCGAAGACGGCGATAAATTAATTAACGCCGACTCGGCGCGGAAACCCGATACGGCGCAATCTCCCGCGGGGACACAGCTGTTGGTTTCTCCCAACCGGGGGGAGCCATGGGCCGGGCCGAGCGATGGTTAAAGTCCATTAGTCGGTACTGGGGGTGGGAGGCGATCAAATTACGAGTGGCATCGGTTCACGCTATATTTTGTATCCCAGCAGGAAACTATGCCATAATTATAATACCAAAGTAAGAAAACCGCCACCCTCCCATTACTGTTACTTACGTTATACATTCAAGTAATAGGAACCCTACTCGGGGATGTTCGTAAGAATTCGTCCTCTCATAAAAATTATTAACTAAGTTGGGAGGAAATTCCGTACCAGTTTGTGACCGGTGAGGCGAAAGTATATATTACATACCACCAACTCCACAGATGTGCAAAATAAACATGCGTACACAATAAAAACACCGGAAGTAAAATGCGTATGGGAATTTAATTTTCTCACGAATTACGTACATAAGGGGCTATGCCAAATATGGTTGGTTCCGCTAGTGCATAGTATACAGGATAATAATGGCAAATGTCACTAATATAATATTACTGGCAATGTTACTGGGACACGGCCCGCACGCAGGAGGCGATGCAACGGGCCCACCGTTTTTTCGTCGCCCTGGTCGCGTGGACACCGTCCACCAGCCGGTCGTAGCGTGCCCCGCCCGCCGTCTGGATTACCGCAGCCAGGTCGGCGGTGGGCTCCCCGTCCTCGGTGTTGGTCCGCCGCAGTATCTGGTTGTAAATCGCCAATGCTGTGTCGATGGCGGCCTGCGGACGTGAAATACCGTGGCAATTAGTACAGGTATAAAGTGGCAATTAGTACAGGTATAGAGTCAGCGTATCTGCGCCACCGTAGCGAAACATTTGCTTACCTGGTCGGGATGAGGAGTCGGATGCGACTGATGATATGCCGCGTACTGGGTGGCCGTCCACCGGCGCCGTTGAGGGTGGTTAGCATCGATTAAGTTCACGCTCGCGACGGTGCAGTGGCCCACTCGACCAGGATAAGCCTCCCGGAGTAGGGCCACGGATTCCGCGCGCTCTACCCCCAGTCCACCGAGGATGGCCGAAACATCCGGCGACCACGCCTTGGTAAGCCGGGTCCGGCGGTCCCGCGACGTGACATCGCAGATTCCGGCGGCCAGCAGGACGTAGTCGGGTTGGAAGTTCCTAAAAAGAAAGATAGCCCTGAGTTCCGCGCGCAGCCACATTTATATTTACATATTTCCCGTGTGAGGAATTTGCGCGCAGACGCGAGTTTCAGGTGCGGAAATTGCGTTCTCACAAGCGAATGATGTAATATGTAACTTACCGTATCATGGACAGCGACTGCGTCATTGCGGCCATATATCCGTTCCCCGGGTTGGTTAGCACGCAGAATTCGTGCTCCTCAGCATACCGGGCAAGGAGGCGTTGCAGCCCGGACCCACGGGAATCGCACACGATCGCTACGCGCATATTGAATAAAATGATGTGTGGTCTTGTCCTCGTAAAGTTGAACTGTGCTCATGAAAGCATTCTCTCAAATGATCGGTTGGACCTAATGACGCGGTACGTCATAATAGGTACGGGTGCTTTCAAATGTTTATTTTCGGCGGGGGTGCTGCTAGAGCATTGATCAGAAAAGAAAATAAACAAAAGAGACAAATTGAATATTGGAAATTTTCTTGTTCTGGGAACGCCCAACAGGCGGGCTATACTAAAACTTGCTGCAAAGACCAGCACGCAAATTGTGCACGCCGCATGCATATGTTGTGATGGGGGCATACGCGTATCGCAAACAGTTCACCGTGGCGTATAAATCCCTCGGAGCTGCCACCGGGGACTATCTGCGTGTGATGTCACGCCACGTTGTTTACTTTGTTGTACGTTACAAAATATAACTAACAAGGAATCCTTCATAAGAATAATAAATAAACGAAGTATAACACTACATACACTATATGTGTACTATCTGGATACGATCAATCGTTCTACTCGGCGGAAGCTATAAAGGTGATACGCGAATGTAAACAAACTCGGCGTAAACAAACTCGCGGGTGATAAAAACCCGTAACTGAAAAGATATTATTTACGTATCAACGATATATCTTAATAAATTAATATGGGTATACGGTTGATATGTACGCAACATAATCTGGGTTTCAGCTCCCCAGCGCCCTTATTCGTACTATGATCAACCGGAACAATGCCAAACAAAACTGAACCCGTGTTGGTGATATTACGAACGGGTTGAGTTGAGAACACCATTTCGACAACGTTTAAAAATTAAAAATTAAAAATCATTATCAATAACGTTGTATTAAATTTAAAAGGTAAAGAATAAAATCATAAAATGCGCTGACAAGCGATTAGGACCACTAATCGCTCTTTTATAGATTATAGGCACTATATTAGGTTAGATGTCGGCGCAACACACGATGTCATACGAATTCGTTCTAAGAAGGGGATGCCTGTTGCAGGCGACCCGGTTGCCATGGAGAACTAAGGCCCTCCGTGACCTAATTGTGCGTGAACCGGGTCAGCTTGGGGTTTCCCGCCGAAACGCGAGCTTGCCATTGGTTGACGACTAGCAGGAACGCGCTGCCGTGCACTCGTGGCTAGCAAGACCGTTCTGAACTTCAGTCTTCACTCAGCTTCCACTGGGTGCAGACTCCAAAAAAAAAAAAAATTCAGCAAGCCCTTTGGTTTTTGCCAGCCTACTTTGTAGTAGGTTGGGTACTCTCCCTGGTGGGCAGCTACCTTTGTGAGTGGTGTAGACCGGGGACAGGCCTGATCGCGCCAGCGATCAGGCATGGAGTTGGCCACCTCCGCCGTAGGAGGATCGGGTGAGGGCCCCGATAGAAACCCTTTGGTATGCACTGTGCTACAAAAGCGCACCGGTAAATTATCGGTGTTTACAGTGCACGATTGGAATCTCCTCAAGCCTGAGGAGAGACTGGATCTAGGTCTATCTCTGGTGATAGATGACGCTTCCGTCATGCCGTTACCTGTAGTAACCCTGTGTCCCAATCTTGGGCCGACAGTGGGACAACCGCACCTCACGTCAGCCCCATGGTGACTGAGGAAGCATTCACTTTGGTAACCAAACGGCGCCCGAAGGATACTGAGCAAGAAGATGACCCTACCCCCTCATCTTCAGGTAAGTCGGCTAATGTCACTCGACTTTCTCCAGCAGAGGCGGTAAAGCGTTCACCCCGTATACGGGCGTCAGGACGTGTGGCCGCGCGAAACCCTTCCCCATCGGCGGCGGAAAGGAGTGTACCTGCCAAAGCCCTAACGACTTTGGCCGCGGATTACGTGTCGGAAGATGAGGATTTACCTCAAGCCGACCCTACAGAGGATCCACTTTACGGGACGATGGCACTTCGTCTCGAACGGCTGGAGCTAGGTGAGTTGAAATGGGATAGCGATATCCCAGATGCTACTATCCCTGATAGGTATCCTCATCTAGTAAATTGCGTGTACAATAGACGCACTCTTGGTTCTGTCCCTCAATACGCGCAATTGGGTATGTTACAGGAATCTGTATTGGGTGAGCGATATTTCGATCCCCCACGCCCAGAACGTAGATTAGCCATGTATATGTTGCCACCAACACCTACAGGCCGAAGCAAATTGCGCCTCCCCCCTGTCCAACGGGAAGATGGGGAGGATTCAGATGTAGAAGACTGGGTTGATGATCATCAAACCGGCCTTCAGCCCTACGTACAGCAGATCCACAATATAATCACTGCTGTTCGTGGGTTAGATAAGTCGCCTTATAGGCCCCATGATATTGCGCACTTGAAATTTGTTAGGCATACTTTCCGCCCCAAAGACAAGTGTCAATTCTGTAAGTACTTTGTGCAACGCGGCACTTCATTGCCGGAAAGTCTGAAGCATCCCCACCGTCGCTATAAGCGTTGGGATGTGTTAGCTCGTCACATCTGTGAGGAGCATCTGTATACTGTGGCGAAATGGTCGTGCGACGAGCACCGGTCCGCAGCGTGTTCGTTCACTCGAACGACGGGAAAGCCCTTCTCTACTCATAGGAGGGGTTTGATGTTACGCCATTTAATGTCGTACGGAATTTGCGCCAAGTCGGGTCACCGACGCCCCCAGTCCACCATTCGTAAACTGGGGCGTGTAGCCAAAGATCCATCTCTATCGGATAACTGTAGATACACGTTCACTCCTGAATTCAGTGTTCAACGGGGCCGCCAAATTCTCGCCGAGACTTTGCGTTTGCCAATGACTGGGCACACCATCGCGGAGTGTGTATATGGCGGCGTCACAGCGAGCGAAAAATCGTATTTCTCCTCGATACGCCATCGTCTCCAAGAGAAGCAGGATAGAGAGGACGGAATCATCGACCGTCCGATCAAACCTGTAGGCCGGGGACGCAATACCCATAGGGGTCGTTCCCAACCATCGGAACCCCGCCCCTTTACGGCGGAAAAAGTTGAGCCAGGTATCTCTTATGCCTCAGCGGTGGAGGATCTCCCCACAGAGGATCCGCCTGTAGAAAAAACCACGACGCAGATTGCGCGCAGCGAGGAGCTGCAACAGTATGGGGAGAAGGAAAGTGCGCGCTTGGCTGCCCTTCGACCCAAACCCGCGGCAGCCCCTACAGCTAAGTCGGCGCCCACCCAACCGGCGCGACGCAAGGGCACCAAGCCCCTGGATCCTTCACTGCCTACAGTGGGACCCATATCCGCCTCGCTCCGTCGCAACTTAAAACGACGAGCCTCCAAGATGGCTACCGCGGCTCCGTCCGACGCGCAGCCGTCTACTAGTGAGGGCAATCCCTTCCAGCCGGATTTATCCCCGGCTGCAAAGAAGCGCCTTATCGAGCGGTATAATTGCTTACCGCCCTCCGTCCACAAAGTCCTCGAACGGGACTCCGGCCCGGAATCTGTCGCTGCTATGGACCTGTTCATGAACATGGTAGGTCCCATGGCGACATTTTGGATCAATCGTCTGGACGCAGTCAAAGTGTCTTGCGCCCAGACGATGTGTAGTACGCTCCAGGCGGAAGTCGAACAGACGAAAACTGAAGAAAGGGCCAAAACCCAAGCAGCGGAAGAACGTTACCGCTTCATGATGGCACAGCATGATAGGCAGCTGCACCAATGGGAGGAGATGAATATGAAGTTTAACTTCATCTTCGGCGTTTCTGCCCTTCAGTGGGATGGCACTACGGAGTCTTTGGACTATTCCGCCGTCCCGCAGTCCACACCCAGTCCGTACCTTACCGAGAGTAAGGAAATCGCGCCGGTCTCTGCCACGCAAGACCATTCTGCGTCAGCGGTAGGGGAGTCTACTCCATCTACCGCGCCGGCTGCTAGAGCCACATGGATCCCAGGGAGCCGCACGGTAGTACCCCTGGGGCCATACGTCGCCCGTACGGAAACTGCGCCCCCCATGGTTTCCCATAAGGGGAAAACCAACGTCCCTAAGGGGAAGTCAACCGTGGCGAGCCCGGAGTTGCTTCCGCCTCCCCTTAGGCCGCCCCCACCTGTGAGGGCGGAAATCGTGGCCCCAGAGCCACATCCGCCTCCTAAGGCGAAAATCGTGGCCCCCAAGCCGCATCCACCTCCTAAGGCTAAAGTCGTGGCCCCCGAGCCGCATCCACCTCCTAGGGCGGAAATCATGGTCCCACAGCCACATCCACCTCCCAGGGAGGATATCGTAGCCCCAGACACGGTAGAATCCTCTCTGGGAAATTTTGCGGCCGCCTGCCAAGTATATAACGAGGTGGCCGCAGAGGCACGCGCGACTTTACCTTCGACGTCCCGGACCGTGACACCGAGGATAGCCCCGACGGGCGATGACCTCAGCACGCTGTCTCCGTTCACCTTGCCGGTAACTCCTGGGGGACCCGCCCCCCTCAGCGAAACTCCGCTGGTATTCACCTCCGACGAGGAGGGCGAGTTCTCGGACGCAATTTCCGACGTGACCGCCTACCAGTAGGAGATGGATACCGGCGAAGTATCGGGCCCAGTGGCCGAATTTCCGCCTGCATACACTTACGATCTCCAGGATGGGCTTCCTGAGGATATGGTTCGTGATTCTGAGGACGACGAGAAGTCTCCACCGTAAATAGGCTCAGCCTATAGTTAACAACGTATATTATTATAATACGTAACCGTAAAATATTGATATTCAATACAATATTTAAACGCATAGTCAGATATGTATACAGTAAATGGGCTCAGCCTAAACGTACAATATTGCTAAACTATACAATATATTAATGCATACCAGCTATGTATCCAGTACTAAGGCTCACTCTATAATTTCTGTTAAATAACACAAATAATAATATAACCATAGAACTATTCATTAATTGGGGAGGGGTATAACACTAGTAACATAATTATCCCATATTCTACATTCTAATCATTGAAAATTAGCTCCACAAAGTCTGATCCTCTGCTAAACCATTACTTGTGTATTAATATTCTCTCTTTTCCTTTTACTTCCATACGCATAATTTCACAATGTTACACTGCCCCGGGAGCCGCGGCTACCACCAGGAGTCGCGCGCGGGTTTCGCGGGGGAGCATCAGGCGCATTCCAGGACCACGCCCCCATCCACCAAGGCGCGGCACGCGTTGGACCTGGAAGGCGTACCCTCGCGGACCCAGCCATCACCATCTCTCGCTCCAGGGCACCACAATGGGTATCGTTTAGGGCACATATACATTCAGGGATTTCGGTTGGGGCGCAAATGTTATACTATAATATGTAGGGTTAACACAATTACACTAATCTTTTCACACCCCGCATCTATATATCTTATAATTAGGTATCACAGAGGATCAGATTTAACAATTTTATAGTCGCTATCTTAGCTAATAACTCTTTCCTTCATATTTCATTAGTCATAAATTTTCTCTGAGGGCAACAGCTTGTAGTAGAAAATTTAATTGTAACAGGCAGTTTATAAATTACCATTAAAATTGGGATCACTAAAAATATAACACAAATAATAATATACTCATAAAAATATTCATAAAAATATGAACAACTCTAGGCCAGGGGGAAATGAGGGATCATTATTATAAATACCATATTCCAAATTACTTACGTCCAGAGAAATCGTTATAATAAATCTATGTTCCAAATTGCTCACGAAATTAATTCCTTGGTTCCTTGAATAAATTGTCAAGTAAAAGTTTAACACCTTCCACCAACATGCAACCTTCCCCCAGGCCAGGAAGAGAAAGAATAATATGCTACTATTCCAAATTTGCACGCGTGCAAGCAATTCAGCTATTACAGCTAAGTAAAGCAAAGTATTTAACACCGGCGGAATTAATGCCAAGAAATAAAAATAAATATTTGTGCGGCCAGCTTTCGGAAAATGCTCATGGCCACACTAAATGTAAATAACCCAATGTAATATATTGTATATATATGTGTAGCCTTACTTTATTATCCAAGAAGTAATCCTTAGTTAATTGACCATGTGTGAGAGACGCGATTTGCGCGCAACAGTTGGTACGCATTTTGCGCACACGGGTACCGTGTCGGCGGTGATGCCGGAGTATGGTTCCCCATCACAAGGAAGTACTAAAAATCAGTGTATAATATTAACCAATTCCCTCTGAGGGCACCAGCATGTGAGTTGCCATAGCGTAATATAATTTAGTCCGTTTTATAGTCTCTCTTCCAAATTTGCGTAAAAGTTCTCACTATATTCGATAAGGGTTTGAATAACTGTCAAAATTTAAGAGTAAACGCATACCCTGTGCTGCGGAACATACTCCTGCAATTCAATTTAATATTAAAGGGAATAATAAATATGGACAGATAGAGTAAAATTCTAATTTAGCATGAACATTGACATTGTAGTACTCCACTTAGCAAATGCTACACGGCTTGTGAAAGCTATCTAGATTTAGACGTTAAAAACAAAAACTGGGAACCCTGGAATTTACTCCTTCCAGTCTAACTAAAATTTAAACTATTTTAAAATAATAATCCAAGCATTAAGTGCTTTGACTGTTACCTGTGATTTATTAGCATTGAAGCTATGTTACGTCCATACGAGACCTCTGGGAGGCCTCGGATGGTCACCTTTCCTAAAAAAAAAAAAAAAAAAAATAATAATACAGTATTTTCATACATATATCGGTAGTGCCTGCTGGCGAGTAAAACGCGTACGGAGATGCGCTGTGGCGCATTTCTGTCGTCGACGTCAAAATAAACTCTAATTTAACATAGCAAATAAAAACACTGTCAACGCATATCTCGCGTACGGCGAGCGGGTACTTAGACGCGCGCGAGCGGCACCGCGTTGTCAACCTTGTCGGGCGGTTGCCCAGATGTACTGCATACTTAGACTGGCTGTCGGATTGCTGGATTGCTATTGCATTTTTAAGGGAGGAAGGACAAATTTTGACTTTAAATTGTATACACCTATTAGGGACTGCTTGTAAAGTATAGCAGTGGAAGCAATTTGCGCGCTCGCGTTATTTGCGCGCCCGGGCAATTTGCTTCTCCCGTGCTATTCAGTAACCTTTTTCATGTGGGCCTATGCCATAGCTGGAACATCGATAGCTGGCATGGCCCACCCGTTTAAAGTAGCTTTTCATACATATGTAAAAATGGACCGAGTAGACGCGATTTGCGCGCTCGCAGCTATAGTGCTCGCATTTAATTGCGCGGCTCAGGAATGCCCCTTGGGTCCTAAGGACTACGGCCTACAGCCTGCTCTCTGCATAAGGCACGCAGTTTTGCTGTTTATTTATTAAATCTGCTGGTGGTCCAACATTACGGTTGCGCATGGCGATAACATTACCTGGTCGGGAGTAAGCGTGGTGCGGTGCCCCAATTGGGAAAATGCGCCGGGAGTGTTTAATTACGCGGAGCCCACATGGGTCTTCCCATCGGGAGTACCACGGCTTACGGTGCCCTCAAGTGACTTTACGGTCGGGAGTGCAATCTAACTGTACGGTGCCCAACAAGTAAGATCCGGTCGGGAGTATTTTATATATATACGGGGCCCGCCGGTCGCCAGTAATGTGCCCCTCCCTTTTATCTCGCCGAAGACTAAGCTATGTGATAGGCACATATAGGCGAGGAAAGAAATCCACCGATTTCTTTTGGCCAGGGTCGAGTACGCATTGCGCACGCACATATTGAGACGGAATATATTCTAAAAATTTATAAATAAGAAAAGAACCACCCCCATGGACCCAGCATTTTGTGGTCGGCGGGTTTTTGTCCCCTTGGAGTGTAATCCCACAGCCAGGTCTATGTATCTGTAACAGCCCATTGTATTGCAGATGCAGCATCGTCTAATCTTCTCGGGGCTTCCTCCACTGTAATTTTATCACTATGACAACCCGCAGCCTCGTAGAATTTGCCTTGAACTGGACCGACAAATCTCTTCATGATGAATCGTCCAGTTCAGTACGTGGTCTATGCCATAGCTGAAACACCGATAGCTGGCATAACCCCACCCATGTACGTGTCTATTAAAATCGGTTATATTCTTCAGAAATTGAAAATATGTAGTAAAAAAAAAACAACAAAAAAACAAATGCGCCGGGAGTATTTTTATATATACGGGGCCCGCCGGTCGCCAGTAATGTCCTCTTCCTTTTGGGCCGATTAATACAATATACATTTGTGATAGGCACAAATTTGCGCTCGGGCGCGTTGTCTTTACTTGTCATACGGTACACGACGTCATTAGCTACTTGGTATTTTTTTAATTCTCTATAAATACGGTGAGAAATTCCTGGAGAGCAATTTGCGCCCAGGCGCATCTATGAGTACGCTAGTGAAAAGTTTGAAAAATTTGTTCTTGCGCCCTGGCGCGTTTATTCATAAGTGTCTGTGCGTCATCTGATGCACTTATTATAAGTAATTGAAAAAAAAAAAAAACACAACGAGAAGTAAAATTTGCGCCCAGCGCGGTCAGCGATAATTTTTCGCTGAACGTGCCGGGAAGCGATCATGTCTTTGTTATTTTCAGGTGCTACTCCTGCGAGCCATTGTAGTCCCGCCCACTTTGCTATTTTTCAGACGAACGACAATGCTTGTTGTTCGTCTGGGGGTGCAGTGAAGTGGGCGTGCCTACTCGCCTTGAGCAATTTGCGCACTCGTTCAACGGGCGCGCAAATTGCTTCTGCATGTGCACGCGAGGGTTCTCGGGGGTAAAGCGTTGCTTGGCGACTAGCTAAGCAACGATAGAAGGTCGGGCGTTCGGGGCCTGACCCGGCAGACGTGTTTATGCACGCTCTGTCATTTCAGCCGATATTTGGTCTTTTTCTTATCTAAATTCTAAAACTAACGTAATCAAACCATACGGGAGGGAAAGGGAGTTATCTGCTTCTTTAATAGATATACATATTTCGCTGGTATCCTTGTTAGTTATGGTAAGAATAAAGTCGTGAGCTCTTGTGAAAGTGGATTGGGACGTTCCTTGCATTCTTTACTATCCTCCAGTATTACTGTAGATTAACCGCTATGGAAAACCTGATATTCGATTGCTTTATATGTAATTAAGGGCCTTAAGCCTAAGCAAGCCTTATGCAGTTACTTAACCCATCTGCGGGAATATAATGACGAAACCATAACAGAATTAACGTAGTGTTACTTTAGGGCGGAAATTAATGACATTAACTTAGAACTGATTATCAGTGACAGCAGCGGCATCCCTAGCCGTATGCGTACTTCTGGAATAATTCAGTAACATAAATAATACCCCGAAATGCGAAGGGGACAGCCAGCTAGTGGAAATAACCTAACTTATAGAATTAGGGAAACTTTAGGCCGATAAATGCGCTCGATGGCAAATTGCGTATGTAGACGAAACTCTGGCTGTCCGCCTTTAGCGCGGGGCGGACAACGACGGCGACGGACTAACCACAGACGGGAGGAGGAGCCGCAGCAGCCCGCGGCAGGCCCAGGAAATTCACATGGAAATTAGTACATAATATTACATACAATTAACACGTTAGGCTCGCCTTAAGCGGGGGCAGAATAGCCGAACGGTTAAATATGCTTGCTTCTCTCCTTTCTCTTTCTTTCCTTTCTCTCTCTCTCTTTCTCCCTCTCTTCTTCTTTCTCTTTGTCATTGATTTACTGTTACAAGTCTTGATTTGCTAATAGTGAAATCTCCAATGACCTGTGCTGAAATGATGGCGACCATCGAGTTGGGTAGAGCTTCTTTAAATGAGAGACATATTCTGGATGAACCGCGCTTCAGAATAGGATATACTCCCTCCATATCAGTTCCGTAGGTAGACTCCTCCACATTGAAACAGAATACTGTCCTTCCTTTTTGAAAATCATCAGGAGTCAATGTACATAGATCTGGATATCTATGAGCTTTAACCTTTGTGTGAAAAGCTTCAATCACCTCCCCAGTTTCAAAATTAGGGGTTAAGGGTCTATCTGGAACACTTCGTCCATCTATTTCAAAGGAAATATATTCTACTTTACAATGTTCTAAATTGAAGGGATTTCTACTGTAACTTCCTGAGTATGCTATATCATTCACAAGTGTTAATGCGAGCTGATAAGGGATGTTATCACCTAAAACACCTGTAGCCTCCCATGATTTAACACCTGCAGGAATTGTGAATAGTCTCATCATGGTTCGGGGATAAGTGAATTGCGCTACATTAAGCCCAGAATTCTGAGCAAACTTCTCTGAATGACTTAGTAATATCTCCGTCTAATGCGAATATAGTTTACAGTGAGATATATCTTAGTGATTAGAAGCTTATAACTTCCGCCTTCTGTAGGAGAGAGAAGTCTAAAGGCGTCACTATGCTGTTGAAATTCGAAGATAATTTCACATCCGTTCACTAAAATCTTATCTAAATCATCGATAAAATCTAATCCTAGAGGACCTTTAAATTCTGCTACTTGCCCCTTATTGGTGAGTTTATGACGCGCATTCAATCCCGCATTAAAGGAAGGGGCTGATTCTTTGGGAATAATATTCACCAATTCAACATGATCATCATCCGGAAAGTCTCCTTTCATTCTATTATAACTAGAATTCAATCCCTTATTTTTTCCAAATAATGATTTATAGTAATTCTTTTGAGCATATAAACCACCGACATCGGAGTTGATGTAAGAATTATTAATTGTGGCATTCACTTGACGGAATACACTATACAGCGGCTGATTTGTTAGGGTGACATCATCAGTAGTCGTCACTGGGGAGTTGTCCGATTTAACGATTTTCATTGAAATTGTCATCTGTATATTCCTTGTATTGAGATATCCACCATTCGTTCCATCTACTTTGAATAGAATCGATCCCTCATTGGAAATGGTGGACGTAGGGTGAATCTGAACATAATCCGAGTACAAGACCCCTGCATCCATATGCGGTTTGGAGAAAATATCCAGTCTCTCGGTATATCCCTCAACCGCATCCTGTAGGAGATATTCCTGCTGCATTTTATAATTTTATTAATGAAATTGTGATCATTCACACTCACTCTCTCTCTCTGTCACAATCTCTCAAACTCACAATCTCACTCTTCTACTTCACACTTCTCATTTCTTATTCTTTCGTTTGAAATGTTTAGAATGTAGGGATTGAGATTTGCATTTCGTTTGATCCTTCTTCTTCTTCTTTTTGTTCTTCTCTTCACTGCTTTTACCTCTTCTCCCTTTTATTCCTCCATTCGACTGATGCATGCGTTCCTGCATCAATCTACTTATAGTAGATTGATGTATTTCTCTCTTCTTCTTCTTCTTCTTCCTACTTCCGCTTTTCTCATCTTTTCTCTTTTTCTTCTTAGAGGGAATCGTGCTGTGATCGATCTCCCCAGCATGTTTTCTGACGTTAGATTTATTCGCTCCTGCTTCTCCTTGGTTTGCTCTAATACATGACTAACTGGTGAAACCATCTCTATTTTGGGTGAAGATGTCTTTACACGCTTCAAACTGGAAATAGTTTTAAAGCTATTCTTAGGTTTTTTGAATGCTGTGATACACTTAGCATTAGAATGAAGCACCCAGCTGTTAGAGCTTGTACCTAACGGAACTAAGGCCATAGTCTCTACAAATTTGAAGAATGCAACGAGTGACGTTGGCTTCTATCAAAGGGATTTCTCCTCGTTCGTCTCTGATGGAGATCCTTATAGAATTCAAGTATTGAGTATTGATGGGTTGGTGTAATGGAGCAGATGGTGTCATATGATATCCTCCACTCCCACCACTTCCTTTATAGCTGTAAGCTAACACCCCTTGCGGAGAATCTCCTATTGCGACAGGTGTAATGAGATTACAAAAAACATACACATATATTGATGTTATCGAAGATGGATATAATGAGGGATGTGGTGGTGGAGCTAACGATGCTGAAGATGATGGAGGAATGGCTTCTTTTCTTTCTTTTTCTTTTTCTTTTTCAATTTCCTCTGCCAAGATTTTTTCTGGAATACTTTCTTTTTCAAAATCTATTTGAAGAAGGGATATATACCATCCCGCTCCCTGCTCCAAATGAATGGGGGGATTGATTGAGACTGTAAAATCATGCCAAGTGTTATGTGAACGAAGTTTCAAACCATTAATGAATTCAGACAAAAGTTCACCATGTTGACAGTGATGCAAACAAAATCAAAATGAGGAAGCACATAACATACACACATATATTATTCCGATCTACACTCCTAGTTTGTGAATTTCACTTGATAAAATCCAGCTATTGTAAGAGGAATCATATGATTTCCATTTGACCAAAGAATACTTTTTTTTATCTTTAACAGTTTCAGAAATAATTGTTTCTATCTCAAATAAAGTATCATCACTCACTCCAACCTTTTGCAATTCTTCAGGATAGAACCATCCTTAAATAGGCGAGTTATCCCACGCCTTGACTTTATATTTTTCAAACCCTTGTTTAATTTTACATTCTGTCACAATGAAAATTTCCTTTGTCCACTTTTCATCATAATGATGTGTAAATGGAGAACTTAAATATGAGAGCTTCACTCGATCGTTGGTTTGAAAATTAAAAACGCTCGCTCTTCCTGTGGTAGTTGCTGAATCATTTCTGAGATATTGATAATGCCAAAGTTCACTCTTATCCTTTTCACAGAAAGCTTTTCACGGAGTAGTACCAATCCCTTTATGCTCACTATCATTGTAGGCTGCTGTTTCTGCTTGCAGTGAATCACTCCAGTTAAAGCTATGAGTTGCTTTGAATAATCTAGCCAAGCGAGCTCGAAGTGTTTGAATCACACATTCAGCCATATGCACCTTAGTCTCGCTATTTAAGGTGGTGATGTTTAGGGATTTAAAATATTGCTGCATCATTTTTGCAATGAACTCCGATCCTCGATCACTGCGGATATATTTAGGAGGAGGGGTATTACTTTAAAAAATGTTTTCAAACGCTTCTTTAACAGAAGAAGCTTGAAGATTGAGTAATGGTCTAGTTATTAGATATCTTGTAAATACATCAATGCAAACTAAAATATAACCATAACCAGAATTATGATCTTTATAAAACATCATGGAGAGGGTGTCAACATCAAATTGATAATGTTTATCAGATATAACTAATCGCTCACGTTTATATCTACGGGGAGCTTTCTTAAAAGTTGAAAAACTGTCTTGCGATTCTAGCCATTCACGTATTTTACGAAGAGATATTTTAAATTTCTTCTCCTTTTTAACTTCAGTATAAAGTCTATTGATTCCTGATAAACTTCCAGGATGACTAGGATTGAAGTATGTATCATGAAGATATCGCTTCTCTTCCTCAGTTAATGATGGGAGAAGAACTTTCGCCATTCTTCATTCACTCCTTTTCTTCTGTTTTGCCTTGTGATAACACCAGATGAAGTCTGTTGTCTAGTGGAGTCAGCAGGTGAAGATTTTGTTGAAAGTGAATTTAGCATCAGTGATCTAACCTTCTTAATCTTTTCCTTATTGATAATCTTCTTCTTTTTTTTCTCTTTTTTTTTTTTTACACCACTTGTTCTCGGTATTCCAGGAGGAGGAGGAGGAGGAGGAGGAGGAAGATGAGACGATGGTGACGTCGTCGTCGTCGTCATCATCGCCATGGGCAAAATCGACACCCTCTCGTCGATCGCGGCATATAGAGGAGGAGCCGAGGCTGCAGAATGCCTCAAAGGTTGATCTTTTTTCCTTGACTTTTTGTTCTTCTTCTGGTGTGGATTTTTATTGATAGCAAATTTATCAATAACATCTTTATCAACATCAATATCAACTGCATCATCATCATCATCATCAATAAGTTCACTGGCTGTTATGGTATTGTTTTTATTCCGCTCCTCCTTCTTATATCGAAGGTAAGAATCATATGTTATGGTTACATACTTCCTCATGATAAAACCCCTAACAATCTTGACTTAATTGAAATGAAAATCGCATACAGTTTTTTATGATGTAGCTGAAGCAGACGTAATCTTGCGTGCTCATTCAGATGAATAAGATTGTGAATTAGTTTCTTATGCTTTTCCAATAAACGCTTAGTATTTCTGGAGATGGATAATTTTGATAATGCAACTAAAATCTCAGCAATGCATTCAATCTGTTTTCGACTCGCCGTCACCAATAAAGCTTTAGCCTGCTCAGGTCTTGACTTCAACAACAAAATAAACTCCTTGCAATGCTGAATATGTTGTGATGACATGATGTATGTGCAAACAGTTTTTCTTCCCAATGAATGAAGATCATCAGAATCCGAGGTATAAATAACTAAAATGTGGCTGTGTGTGTGTGTGTGAGTGTGTGTGTGCTTCCTGAATGAAAGAATGAATGAATGAAAGATTGTGTATGAAGCCCCACATACACTCAAATTCAATTGCATAGAGACTCTCATGCATCCATACATATAATCCTTCATATTTTATTTTATTTTATTGTATTCACTTAGGTAAATAGGAAATTAAATCCTCTCCCTAAAATATATTAGTATGGAGTTTTGAACGCAAACGAGTAGATGCAGAAATATCTACCACATCGCGTGGGTGTAGACAAATCAATAAATATCCGAATTTCTTAGACTCAACAGCATCCTTATAACTTTCCAACAGCAGTTTACCCAAATTTGTCTGAGTCGCTAGTCGCTGAATTTTTCTCATGTCTCTCAAATTATTCATTATAATCATATATTGAACATTCAGAGAAATGGTCTGTGAACACTTCCCCTGTTCATAAACATTATGACTAACCATAATCACTGAACATCCTCGATGATGACTAAACCCTACTAACTAGATGTTGAGCACCTATGTTATTCACCATTTCTTCATTTAAGTCATCTAGTATAATCAAATTGTGTTGAGGAAGATCAGAAAAAGCAAAGATCTTCTCTTTGGATGGGATGCCCTCCATAAATTCAATATGTGTAATATCTGCATCCATTTTATCAAACAATGGTTGCTCAACTCCATAACAATAGAGAATTTTATGAACAGGAATCTCAAATAGCGTTCGACGTTCGGATAATATCCTATGAATCAATGATGTTTTTCCACTACCTGTGATTCCACTCATGCTAATAGTAGCTGGAGATTTCATACCCTGAAAAGCTTGATTATCATCTTCAATTGTAACAATTGACATGCTGATGAGGATTATGATTATGATGATGATGATGATGATGATAGAGATGATGCTTTTGAGATGTTATACTCATGAAAGGGGAGAGAGTTATGAGCTTAGTGATGGTATGATGGAGATGATGATGTAGATGATGATGATGTTGATGAAGATGCTGCAGATGATGATGATGATGATGCTGCTGCTGCTGATGAATCGATTGAATCTACAATTGATTTAAACTTTCTCCAGAAACATCCAATAAAATTAGATCCAAGCATGTCTGTTGGATTAGAAATTTCACTCATCCCCATATTAATTCCTGCAGTCCAGTTTTTATCATATCGATCACCAGGATGAACAATAGTACAACCTGAAGGGAGTGATCGCAACTGCACAATCACTCTACTTCTGATTTTCATTAATTTCATGTTAAGAATAGCAATCATTTTTTTCTTAGACACTTTTGTCCATTCTTTTTTTCTTTTGCTTTGGAAAATCCCTCTAGATAAAAACTTTGCTGTGTTGAAACTTGAAGAGCTAATGCGAATCGCAATAGATTCGTTTCCATGAAACATAGCTATTTCATAATAGAATAACTGCCAGCAACATCCAAAGCAAAGTCCATACTTTTCAAGTTTTAGTGGAAAGTCATTAGATAAACAACTAGTTGGAGGAATGGTGAAAGAGTTATAGTTTTTCCATGGTGTGAGAATCATTTCCAATGGAGTGGTATCGATCCCGTTTTGCATTACATGTCTCTTAATATAAAAAAAAGTGAAACCCATTTGTCTCTCCTTATAAGTCCAAACTCCATTATGCCGAGCTCTAAAACCTGTATTTATAACTGATCCACTTTCATTTCGAAATAAAGCATTCGCATAAAATTCTTCAGCAGAAGTGCGATTCTTCATTAGACATCTTTTGTTAATGGATTTACAGGAAGCCTTTTCCTCTGTTTTCGATACCTCACACTCATTAATCAATAGATAGGTTTTGGAATTCAAACAGTAGGATGTGGATGCGGTATACTCTTTTTAAAAAATTCCAATTTCTCGTTTATCATGTTTGCGATGAATTTGACAACAATCTCTAGGTAAATAGAAGCCGTTCTCCCATTTAAAATAATTATTATCATTACAATGATCATAAAGCATACTCAAAAATTCTTTTTTTCTCTCGGGTTTTACAACATCTATCATCTCTTTACCAGAAAAAGACATATACAAAGTATCTGTATCACAATGCGTTAATTCAAAATCACTTCTATCAATAAATTTAATTAGAAAGCAATAATACCACTGAAGAAGCACTAACTTAGCAGTATTTAAAACAAAAAATCCCAATTGAACAGGAATATCTAAATGAATTGAGCGTTTGCACTGTTCAATCTCAAAAGTTTCATCATCTAGTTCAGTCATATTTTTGAATAATTTTGAATTAACAGCTAGCTTCGCCTTCTGAACACTCCCCACATAAGATACATTGACATGTTTTGTCTTATCCATTAGGAGACTTCCATAACTCGCATTCCCCATAACCTTAGCAGTCTCCCCCTTAATTTGAAAATCGGGGTTTGAATCCGCCTCCCTACGAGCATTAGTAATGAACTCGCAGAAACCTCTAAAGCAATATTCTAATCTCCACTCGATCACTTCCCAAATCAAGCCCCATCTTAAGATAAAATTGCAATAGATTAGTAGCGAGCAAAATACGCTCTCCTCGGAGACCACCGACCAGAAGCCTTCGTGTGCTAACAGGATCTTTCTAGCTTTTCTTAAATGCAAATTGTCGCATCAGGGGACTCCACTCACCAAATGGAATATCTACATTACAAAATATAGGAGCCATTTCTGAGAAGAATTCCTTAGGGGAAAGCTTTTGCTCCTTCCCTTTCGGCCATATGTCGGGAACGTGAATATCTACTTCCACCATTCCCGTCAGCTCTCCGCTTTCAACAGCGATCAAAATAGTTTCCACAGAAATGCTGTGAGGATATTTGATATAAAATGGAGGAAGAATTTCATTTGCAGCTTGCGATATACTCAAATTCCCTCGTAAAAGTTTTTTAAATGCACATTCGTATATTGTAATCAAATTAAAACCGCATTGTTGAATATAGTATTCTCTGGCTATCGTGTAAAGATGTTTCTCTTTCTGTGATTTGATATTTGAGCTTCTAATGGAAGGAGAAAATGAACACTCACTGGCAGGATGTCCATGAAACCAACATCCGTTATATTCATAGATAGTATTGTTTTCTCGACAGTATCCATCAGCAAAATAAGGACCAATCTGCACCTCTTTTCCAGTGTTAAGCTTATGTTCAATCCTAATATTGTTTTCTCGCGATTTCCAATTCATCAATTTATACATATCAAGATGTTTCCAGTTGCATTGAGGTTTAAAGTTATTCTCCAACTTTCGTCTAAATGGGAATAAAATTGGGAGTTTTTGAGAGAGGCAATATAAATACATCGCATTAGAATCAAATCCCTGAATAGATCGACAAGGTTTCTCAGGGTTATTGCGTAGGAAAGTCTCTCCCACCTTAGCGTATCTTTTAAAAATTATACTTGGTCCCCCAAAGGCGCAAGTTTTAATTTTGGTATATAGATCAGCATCTCGTTCACAAAAACTTGAAAAGAAGCATTCGTTTTCCTTAGCTGATTGGAATAATAATCTGCGAGCTATACCTGGTGCTGAGATAGATGTTTTTAGAGGATCGATATGTAAAGAAATATAGAAAGCCAGCATGTTTTCTACTGCTGTGATACATGGTTTTGTATCTAGATTTGTGTAGTAAATTAGGAAATCGCGAAAAGTTGACATTCCCTTCTCCATCCAGATCATTTGTAAATCATTATACTTCATGCGTCCAGTCTTAGGCGGGGTGGAATCAATATCTTCCTTCTTTTCCCACTCAATATATTCATCCTCTAACACATTAACATTTTTGAGTTTAGAATAAAAAGTCTCATATTCAGGAAGAGTGGGGTGAAAAAGTTTTGAAAAAGATGTTAACCATTCATAAGGTCTGGAGCTGAATAAGCTACAAGAAACTTGGAATAGCTACTTCCACTTCCAAGAAAAAGACTGATATCTAAAAAGGCAAACTTCTTTGTTACAATAGCACTGCATTGATTTGCTTTTTAAACAATATAGTTCAATTCATTTCCAAGATTGAAGTACTTTGCAAATGAAGCTCGCACAGCTGGAAGGTCATACCTACTGGAGTTGAAACCTAAACAAGGAAGGCAATAGCAATATGTCTCAAACCGATCCTTTAACTTTTCTATAGATTTCAATATTCGCAATCTTATCTTTTCAGCGCGCATTGAATCGACGGAGTAGTCGCTTCCAATAAATCTCTTCGCTATGGGTGAGTCAAACAGATTTTCTCCTCCTTTTGCAGCAGCATCATCAGCATCATCATTGAAATCCTCTCCTGCATCATCATCATCATCTTCATCATTGTTATCAAGATCATCATTGATATCAATGTCATCATTGATATCAACATCATCATTGATATCAATGTCATCATTGATATCAATCTCATCATTGATATCAACGTCATTGATAACATCTCCCTCACTCTCTCTAGCTCTCACAATAGGGATGTAAGCACTTGAAGGTGAATTATAGGAAATAAATAACTTATTTAACCTCCTATGAATCACCTTCCATCGTGTTTTTGATAATATTTTCAACGCATCCTGTATCTCACTCAAATAAATCTACATCCTAAAAAGTAATGTATTAAATCTTCTTTAATGATGCATTTGGGTTCTAGATAACCAGGAATGTTTGAAGATATGCTAACACAAATGGGTTTATGCTCTATACACCACCTTAAATTTCTTTGCTCATTCGCATTGGCTTCATCAATCTCATCATCATCATCACTTTCATTTACTTCTCTTTCCTGGTGAAGAGGTTTTTCAGGAAGTAAACATTCAAAATCGTATACCGCAAACCAAGGAAACTTTTGTAAATGTTGTTCACAATCTATATTTAAACTATCACGCAAGTCGTCAAAGATAGTTTTTGATGGAGAATACATCCCTCCCGGATATATAAATCTAACCTTATTTGTGCATACTTTCTCATGCTTTACAACCAGCGGTTTCAATCGATTTCAAAATTATTCCAAAAGCAAAGTTAATCTTAAATGAAGATTTTTCTATCTCATAAATAGAAGAAAGATGTTCTTCTATCAATGAGGTATCCCCAGTGAAATCGGGAATAGGGAAGTTATAGATTCCTCTAACTTTTCCCATGATGTGAGGAGCTAAAATAGTATTGCCATTTTCCATATAAAGCAGGCGTAATGGAATGTCAATGTCCTCTCCCTCACCCCAAGGTGGGAGAATATTAGAATCTGTAACCCAAGGTTCTTGATGCGGAGTTGTTTCTCCTGAAGCGTGAATCCATCTATGTGATATCAAATGTCTCCATGATGGAAATCGTTTACCACAATCTATACAAGAAATATTGTTATTTTTATAAACGATCTGACTTTTACTAGTAACATCATCAGTATCATCATCATTAGCATATTCAACATTTTCATCTTTCCTGAATTGTGGAGAGGAAAAAGCAGTAGCAGAAGATGCTGATGATGTTGATGCAGCGGGAGTAGAAATATAATTCCCATGTTGTATTCGCATATGTCTATTAAGAATTCTACTATTCTCCAAAATTTCTGAACATAGAGAACATTGAATTCTATGTATCTTCATATGTCTCAATAAATCTCTCATGTGAGAAAAACTGATTTCACACTCTCCACACTTGAAAGTGTTGAAACTAGTAATAGTAGAAGTAGTAGCAGGAATAGAAGAGGTAGTAGTAGTAGTAGTAGTATCAACAACAGCAGCTGATTGCGATTTCGAACGTGAACGTGAAAATCCCTTGGGTCGGTAAAAGTGTAGGCTCGGGATTTCTATCGACAAACTGTCTAATGGTGAAAACAAGTCTATTCAGACTTATCCATGATAGGCAGTATAAATCTTCAAGAAAACAAGAAAAAAACAGATAGGGGCAAATGCTATCTTCAGGCTACGACATTAATCTCAATACTGACAATTGCTAGACTTGTTTACTGGATTTGCTTAGGTTTACAAAATGCTATCTTTTCTTGAGCAGTGACGTTAGCTGGATGACTATGTGTAGCCATACTTAATCTATGTGTAGCCATACTTAATGTATCTGGGACACCAGTTCTGTTCCCGACTTCAAATTAATGGTTCATGTGGAGTGGTGCTTCGCGGCTATGAGCCAGAGCTGTCTGGGAATAGATATAGAAAAAACACCCTCCCACGAGCTGCAGACTGGACTACTATACGGGCCTGTGGTCATTAATGACCAGTATCATGAAAATATGTGGATCTTTAAAGCATCAAACCGTAAGCACAATGACAAGAATGCGTTTTTGTGTACTATTATGAATTGCTTACGGTATATCTTGCGCACAGTCAGTTACCTTTACTCTGACATCGGCCACACCAGCCATTTGCGGGCTTAACCGCTCATGTTATGACCTATATATATGACTGTGTGAGCCCGCATTTTTGTCCAGTATTGTTACTAATAAACTGTCATGCTGCAGGTTCCAGTGTGTAATTATGTAAGGGTGACTGTGGTGAACAGGGCAGGCCTAAGCTGGTGTATTGTCTCCGGCTGTTGTCCTAAAACTAGAAGTGGGCGTGTCTGAGGGAGGAGCATGTATTGGGAGCGGAGCCGGCACTGAAGGAAATTGTGTAACCAGGAACATGTAGTTTACAATATCCTAACCGCAGGTATTCAATAGTGAAACAGTGCTAACTACATACAGTGAATCGTTGACCAACAGTCTCTATAATATTGCTTTAGCAAACTACAATCCTGCCTTCTGATGTTAACTGTTGTAATCTGGCAATAGTATAAGCACAATTAAGTGAGCAACGTTAATAAATAAGGTTGACCGTATAGTTATACATAATGAAGTAATTACTGTTACTGCAAGCAACACCGATGGAAATTGTGTAACCGGGAACATGTAGTTTACATTATCCAAGCCACTGGTATTCAATAGTGAAAGATTGCTAAACTGAATCCAGTGAGTCGGTGACGGGCCCGTATGCAGGAGTCAGTGTTAGCGTGGTTTGGTGTTACAGCCTGTTACCGTTTAGCTATCACCGACGTCGGGAACTGTGTCAAGTCGTATGCAGGAGTGCGTAACACTTACATTATAGGTAAACGTGAAGTTATTTATAGATTTGGGAATTCCCTTGAGTCGACAATATGAATAATGCCGCCAATGTGGCGGCGGTGTTAACATCGGTTCGAATTTAGGGTTAATTTGATAAAATTTCACTTATGGCGGATGTAATTCTGTTAAATATGACAGCATTGAATAGATTTGGGCCTCCTGCGGCGGCGACGGCGGCGGCGGCGGCGATTTGCGACAGTATGGATATCGACGTCGATGCGGCGGCAGTGATTTGTTTACTTTACATTCGTCGATTCGAAAATATAAATATTAATATCGCCGCCGTTGTGGCGGCAGCGTTAATCTCGCTTCGATTTTAGGGTTAATTTCACTATTTGACTATGTAACTTTGTTAAATATGACACGATTGAATAGATTTGATACCTTACACCGCTGTAAACTAGCTATTTTTCTGGTTTACCTTAACCTAGTTTAAGTTTCTGGTGTTAGGCCTATCACTGACTCATGCATGCCATCTTTCACCGCTAAACGGGAATTCCAGCCAAATACCGTTTTGCCTCGCTAACACTGACTCCTGCATACGGTCCCAGCAGTCTCTATAGTATTACTTTAAGTAAACTACAGTCCTGCCATCTGGTGTTAACTCTTGGAATCGGGCAGTAGCTTCCACCGCCAGTACGATAAGCACAAGCGAGCAAACATTAATAAATAATAAATAATACCTGCACTACTTCAGATGCAAATTCTGTTAAATAGAACTATTCATTACTGAAACCAGTTTGTCTAAATTATGAGCATGACTCAATAGTAAACAGAGCATGGTACTATTGCAATGAAATTGAATGAACGAGGACTAGCTTTACTGTCACGCGAATGGAACCGACTAACCGTTAATAAAATAAAAGACAAAATACTTCCACTACTTCAGAAAAAATTCTGTTATTTAGGAGGAGTCATTTCTGACACAAAATTCTGTCATTTGTGAGCATGACCTCGGTAACACAGGCATAAAAGACCCGTGAAACTGGTAATTATGATCGAGTATTCACCCTAGTACCCAGATAGCACACAGCCGTCGGGCCGACGTCGGCTATTGGTCGCACAGTCGCCATCGACTTTCCACCGTCGGCCCACCGTCGGGCTGATGGTGGTAGTCCGACTTTGGTTTTCAATCCCTTTCCACTTTTGAGCCACCGTCGGGCCACCGTCGGGCCTACGGCGCTAGCCCGCTGCTGGTTTGCATTCATTTTCCACATTCGAGCCACCGTCGGCCCACCGTCGGGCCGACGGTGTTGTTCCGACGTTAGGTTTCAATCCCTTTCCACTTTTGAGCCACCGTCGGGCCGACGGTGTTGTTCCGACGTTAGGTTTCAATCCCTTTCCACTTTTGAGCCACCGTCGGCCCACGGTCGGGCCTACAGCGGTAGCCCGCCTCTGGTTTGCATTCATTTTCCACATTCGAGCCACCGTCGGCCCACTGTCGGGCCGACGGTGTTGTTCCGACGTTAGGATTCAATCCCTTTCCACTTTTGAGCCACCGTCGGCCCACCGTCGGGCCTACGGCGGTAGCCCGCCGCTGGTTTGCATTCATTTTCCACATTTGAGCCAGTTCTTGAAATTTCCGGCTCGAGTTGCCAGTGGAACATGTGCAATCGTTGAGCAGCGTTCTTTTTCAACAAATAACTCCAGATATCACAGGAATTTTACGGAATTATTTAACAGGTTTGTTTATTAATATGTCTAGATTATTTTGTAAAAGTTTTGTTATTTATTACGACATATTAATGGAATTATTCGTATTAATACGATTTGAATTAATCGGTACGGTTTGTTGATGGTTCGACTCAGTTCAAGTCGCCACTGGAACACGTGCGATCGTTGAGCAGGGTTCTTTTTCTACAAATAACTCCAGATATCGCAGGAACTTTAAGGAATTATTTAACAGGTTTGTTTATTAATATGTCTAGATTATTTTGTAAAAGTTTTGTAATTTATTACGACATATTAATGGAATTATTCGTATTAATACGATTTGAATTATCCGGTACAGTTTGTTGATGGTTCGACCCAGTTCAAGTCGCCACTGGAACACGTGCGATCGTTGAGCAGGGTTCTTTTTCCACAAATAACTCCAAAAATCGGAGGAATTTTAAGGAATTATTTAACAGTGTTGTTTAGTAATATGTGTAGATTATTTTGTAAAAGTTTTGTAATTTATTAGGATGTATTAATGGAATTATTCGTGTTAATACAATTTGAATTACCGGAATGTTGACGAAGAACCGCCATCTTGTTTTTTTTCCAAAAAGACACTGTCACTATAGTGTCAATACGTACAGTTGCAAAATATTAGTTTTATTCAAAATTAATAGATATCAAGAACCCTAACCTTATATATTTAATATAGTCTTTTTGGTAACGATGTTGTCTATATGTGTACCAAGCGATTTGTTTCTACGTAGTACGTGGTATGGTTGTAGAGATATTTCACTTTTTCTGTATTTAATTAAGCACTAACCCTAACCCTAACCCATACAGAAAAAGGAAAATATCTCTACAACCACACCACGTAGAAACAAATCGCTTGGTACACATATATAGACAATATCGTTACCAAAAAGATTATATTAAATTTATAAGGTTAGGGTTCTCGATTTCTATTAATTTTGAATAAAACTAATATTTTTGCACCTGTACGTATTGACACTATAGTGACAGTGTCTTCTCGGAAAAAACCAAGATGGCCTTCGGCGGTATCCACCGTCGGCCCGACGGTGGATACCGCCGTCGGGCCGACGTTGTTTTGTCCAACCTCCCGCCGTCGCCTCAACGGCGGTATCCACCATCGGGCCGACGGTGGATACCGCCGTCGAGGCAACGGCGGGAGGTTGGACCAAACAACGTCGGCCCGACGACGATTTCCACCGTTGGCCCAACGGAGAGGCCGCTGTCGGGTCGACGTTGGCCCGACAGCTGTGTGCTATCTGGGTAACAATGGCTGCCAATTTTTCGCATGACTAAATTCTGCTACATATTGCTGTGACTTATCAAGTCTTACTTGAGTGCTAATACATTTTTTGGACAGCTGTAGCAGAAACACAGCACAGCGAAGGCGTAACCCAGATAGCACACAGCCGTCGGGCCGACGTTGGCTATTGGTCGCACCGTCGCCACCTACTTTCCACCGTCGGGCCACCATTGGGCCAACGGTGGTGGTCCGATGTTGGTTTTCAATCCCTTTCCACATCTGAGCCACCGTCGGGCCACCGTCGGGCTGACGGTGGTGTCCCGCCGCTGGTTTGCATTCATTTTCCACATTTGGGCCACCGTCGAGCCACCGTCGGGCCGACGGTGGTGGTCCGCCGTTGGTTTGCATTCATTTTCCACATTTGGGCCACCATCGAGCCACCGTAGGGCCGACGGTGGTGGATCGCGCATGTGCAGTTCTTTAAATTTGGTTTCCGGCTCGAGTCGTCAGTGGAACACGTGCGATCGTTGAGCAGCGTTCATTTTCACCAAATAACTCCAGAAATCGCAGGAATTTTAAGGAATTATTTAACAGATTTGTTTATTAATATGCTTAGATTATTTTGTAAAAGTTTTGTAATTTATTACAAAGTATTAATGGAATTATTCGTGTTAATACGATTTGAATTGTTCGGTACGGTTTGTTGACGGTTCGACCTCGACTCAATTCGAGTCGCCAGCGGAGCACGTGCGATCGTTGAGCAGTGTTCTTTTTCTACAAATAACTCCAGAAATCGCAGGAATTTTAAGGAATTATTTAACAGGTTTGTTTATTAATATGTTTAGATTATTTTGTAAAAGTTTTGTAATTTATTACAAAGTATTAATGGAATTATTCGTGTTAATACGATTTGAATTATCAGGTACGGAATATTGACAAAGCACTGCCATCTTGGTTTTTTCCAGCAAACGCCGTAGGCCCGACACAATATATTTATTCAAAATTAATAGAAAACCTTATAAATTTAATATAATCTTTTTGGTAAACATGTTTTCTATATGTGTACCAAGCGATTTGTTTCTACGTGGTGTGGTTTTAGAGATATTTCACTTTTTCTGTATATGGGTTAGTGTTAGTGTTACTGTTAGTGTTAGTGAAAAGTGAAATATCTCTAAAACCACACAACCTATTAACGAATCGCTTGGTACACATACCGGCCCGACTTTGGCTCGACGGAGGCCCACATGTGGAAAATCAAAGGAAACCAGCGGCGAACCACCACCGTAAGCCCGACGTTGGCTCGATGGTGGCCCACATGTGCAAAAGATTGAAACAGCTCAAATCTGGAACGAGATTGAAAACCAATGTCGGACCACCACAATAGCCGACGTCGGCCCGATGGCTGTGTGCTATCTGGGATACTTTCATACTTTCTCACTTACATTGCTCATATCAATACCCATAAATACACAAATACATTGCTCACTTACATTGCTTACTGGCTATTGCTCACATATAAATAGACATAAATAAATTGCTCACTTACATTGCTCATATCACTACACACATAAATACATTGCTCACTTACATTGCTCACTGGCTATTGCTCACCTTCTACTGCTATAAATACAAATATAAAAACACAGAGAAATGAACATATAAAAACACCTATAAATACACATATAAATACACATACTTACATTGCTCATATCACTACACACATAAATACACATAAATACATTGCTCACTTACATTGCTCATATTAATACACACATAAATACACAATACATTGCTTACTTACATTGCTCACTGGATATTGCTCACATATAAATACACATAAATACATTGCTCACTTACATTGCTCATATCACTGCACACATAAATACATTGCTTACTTACATTGCTCACTGGCTATTGCTCACTGGCTATTGCTCACCAAGCAGTAGAAGCTGAGCATTAGACATCTAATGCTCACCCTCTACTGCTATAAATACACATATAAATAGAGATCACCGCGATATTGCTCAGAAGGCTATTGCTCACAAAGCAGTAGAAGCTGGACATTAGACGGTGAGCGGTAGACCGTGTCCTGCTCACCATCTAATGGTCACCGTCTACTGCTATAAATACTATTGCTCACGTCTATTGATCACTGTCTATTGCTCACTGACTATTGCTCACTGTCTACATAAATACACAAATACTCACCGTCTACTGCTATAAATACAAATATAAAAACATCGAGAAATGAACATATATCAATACATACATAAATACACAAATACATTGCTCACTTACATTGCTCACTGGATATTGCTCACATATAAACATTGTTAACACGCTGCATTGTGATTGTGATGGCGACAGAGGCAGTGCACTAAAGTACAACCCATAGTGGCCACTGTGAAAGTACGACGTCTGAACACTTTGAGTTCTGGATACTGAATGGTTTAGGGCACGCTTGACCCGCCGGCTAAACTTTCCATGACGTCATCTCATTTGCATAACTCTTTGGCTCAACCTCTGCATCTCGTTAACATATATTTTACCACACACCTGTACGTCTATTACGCATATATCACATCCCCCCCTCAAAGTATTTCTGAAAGATGAAATATTTCAAAATAACAATGACGATAACATCAAATACTAGTCAAACAACTGCACAATAACATATATGCGTACTTAACTTAACGCAAGTCCTTGCCAATGTCTGAGCGCCCAATGCACTGAAGTCCTTAACTGTCTGGCCGTAAAGCCTGACGTCATAAAGTGCCGATCATATCATAAAGCAATGAACATATCTGAAAATACAACTTAATCCTACATGCACATGCTATACGTATACACATTCAATCTACACTGACCTACTACAGGTCTAACCTGCTCGCTGGCCTTATCAGCCGACCTGACCTACTTAGATTAGCCGCACCGTTTACATTCGGCACTGATGCTGACCCAGTTTGCGTCTGCACGACGGGTTCAGGTCACCCCCCCCACAGGCGCCCTGATAATCTGAACCCGGTTACGATACAACATGTTACCTGACTCGTTCAAAATTTGATATTCTCTCCCAGAAACACCGGTTTGTCCCAAAATAACCCCTTTTTTCCATTCCCCAGCATGATTTTTGTACTTAATATTATCCCCGACTTTCATAGGCTTATGCGGCTTACAACACTTCCGGTCATGAAATGCTTTCTGACTTTGCTGCCGTTTAGCTGTCTGTCTTTCCTTTGGATTTTGTGTTTCGGGCACCAACATTTCCTCCGCCATAGGCAACCTGCCCCTGAACCGTCTGCTCATGAGCAGCTGAGCCGGAGACGCATTCAGGACGGGCAACAGAGTATTACGATAATTGGACACAAACACAGCAGGTAGTATAAAGTTTTTAATCAGGCAATCATGAGTACAGGTTGATGGCAGAAATCAAATGCAAATAGCAACATGTTGAACATAGTGAGGTCAGTAAGCTTTTGAACCCTATCCCGTAACCTTAACGTTGGGGTGACTGGGTGGCAAATTAAGGCTTAGTCCGCGTCCTCCTGTGCTCGTCCCGTAGTGAGTTGCCAGCCGCCAAACCCGGCCTTATATAGGCAGGGACAGCGATTAGTTCAGAAATGCAACATAGGTGTCAGGTCAGTATCATTAGTTCAGTATTTAAGTTTCATATTCAAAAGTAATCATAGACGGCACTAGTGTCGAATGCTCATGGCAGTGTCCCCGTTTGACGGTAGGTGGCAGCATTAGGCTGGTTAACGTTAAGGCTATGGCTGTGTCGTAGTGTCCAATTACCCGTGTTGCGAACATCACAAACAATTGGACACAAACACAACAGGTAGTATAAAGTTGGCATTTTTAATCAGGCAATCATGAGTACAGGTTGATGGCAGAAATCAAATGCAAATAGCAACATGTTGAACATTGTGAGGTCAGTAAGCTTTTGAACCAAATAGAGATGAAAGCTTAACAGTGGCCGAACTGACCAATGTCCGAGGAATATATTTGTACACCGAGTCAGATGACCAGGAACCAAGTTGTTTAATATCCTCCAGAGGGACGCCCAAGCGGGCTCATGCCTGGGCGCCGCCCCTCCTCAGACTGTGTAACGTGACGGCACCAGGTGCCGGGTGACCCACCGCAGCACCTTGGGACGTAGAGGTGAGCCATCCACTGTTACAAACGCCAGCCCACACAGAGCAGGCCGAGTCACTCAGAAGTAGTGCTTCCAAGCATGCACCGGACAGTACCTCGACTTTGGTATAGCGGGAACAAATATCTCCAGGGGAGGCTCCGTACGAGCTCTAGTTTTTGAAGAACCTATGATAACAATTAGGCCATCGTCAGTCACTAATATGTCACTTGCCTTCAGGGTGTGATGCGGGGCGAGCTCAGCTCGTGTAGTCAGGAGATTACTTTGGCGGATCAATGTAAAGTAGCCTAACAAGATAGCAGCTATTAGTACAGGGCCGTTTCCTCCGGCTCGCATGAAGAAATCGACCACACTGATGATGTCGTGCGGCTCCAGCGGCATGGCCTGTATTGTCATGTGAGAGGAGCTTCTGCGTATGCCCCTCTTCGCCAGTGACACTGCATACGAGTCAAAGCCTGCTATTCGTCCACCAATTGCTAGCACACATCCTCTCGCCCCACTTATATAGTTCATGATGGCACCAGGGGAGTCCAGTACGTCCGACAGGTGCAGGATGTATGACAGCACATCATACTCAGATGGAGCGAAGGGTCTACATGGTG
Organism: Branchipolynoe longqiensis; assembly: GCA_030323885.1. Classification (NCBI taxonomy): domain Eukaryota; kingdom Metazoa; phylum Annelida; class Polychaeta; order Phyllodocida; family Polynoidae; genus Branchipolynoe; species Branchipolynoe longqiensis. Next base: position 69,134,515 of record CM059186.1, on the reverse strand, counting down.
TGTCTTCATGTATCGGATGTATCTAAATGCCTGGTTCTTTTTATTCTCCCACGTTCCATCTGCAAGCCTGTCCTCAATCATCCCAATGATCCGCCTGTGGTGATCGTCATCGTAACCTGGCAAGAAAGGCAAATATTAGATCGGCCAGGTTATAAATCAGCGGTAAGTACATCGTCATGTGAGACTACCATGCATTCGAGGCCGCCCTGAGCAATGTGACGGAGGGCCACCCATCTGGCATCATTATCAAATGACATCCTGCTCAGTGCGTCCGCGAAAGGAATGTCCCTGCCGTGTTTATGTCTTATAATGACCTCGGTGCTTGCGAGCGCCACGTGGAGCCAAATTTCTCTTGCACACGCCATGATTACAACGTCTTTTCCTGAGGCTAGGGCCTGTTGGCAGGCTGCGTTGTCGGTGTTTACGTATATTGTGAAGATGTGTGGGTTTTCAGGAGCAAGACTCTTGACGGCAGCTACGAGGTTGAGTGCCTCCAGCTGGGCGATGTTGTAGTTTTTGCTTACAATTTTGTGAGAGTAAGTTGAGGCATAGTAGTGGGTCGGCAAGTGAGCCCCACGCCCTTGGAGCGAGGAGTCGCACTCAATTGTCCAACCGATTCTCGGGCTGTCCGGAAGAAGAACCACCCCGTTCGAGGATTGTGCGAATCCAATGAACCAATCCAGGTCGAGCTGCATAGTGCTCGGGATCGGGTGCTTACCTCTGAATGGCGATGCTCGCAATGCCTCGAGAATGTGTGTCATGAACCTTCTGGCCGGTCTTACACACTTAGCAACGTGCTGAAGTCTGCCCACTAACTGCTGAAGGTCTTTTCGGGATGCCACCCTCCGTCCTCTCCAGATTTTGCACTCGTTAGTCACTTCGAGCAGCTTCCCTGGCGGGATTTTGATTGTCATATCAGTCGTTGAAACACTGAAGCCCAGCCAGTCTACTTCCGTCGATGGGGGGGAGCATTTAGATCTTGCCAGAACGAGGCCAAGTTCATCAGTGATCCTGATGACATCATCATAGGCTGTGCTAGCCTCCTGCGCTGTCCCTGCCACACCCACAAAATCGTCGAGATAGCACAGCGCGTGATGCCCCTTTTTCCTCATGAGATATACGACAGCGTTTGCGGTGCGAACACACGCCATGGATGATGTCCGACATCCGAAGGGGGGAGCTATGTCTATGTATATGCGTTTGTTCACATTAATGCCAAGCAGAGGTATGGATAGGGGGCACGCACGGAGCTGTCGGTAAGCCCTTGCCAGATCAACACACCATATCATGGCTCCTCTCCCTGCCCTTACCACCTCATCTGCAAGGTCCATTATCCCAGGTAATGTGTATGATGTCGGCTGTCCCAAGTATTAGCCCTTTCTGATACCCGCGTTAACACTTTTCCCCGGCGGATAGCTCAAATCTACGATTACTCTCCTCTCATCCGATCCATGCTTTGGGCGCGTCATGAGAGGGCTTACCTGAGTCCAAGGTACAAATGGGGGACTGTTGAATGGGCCCAGCATAGCGCCATATGTTAGTTCTGTCTCGACGTAATCCTCTATACACCGCACACTAACTGGGTCATTATGGTGGTTAGCCATTGCCGGGGTTGGTGGCCCGTCTGCCGTAAAGTCCACCGGCCACCCGTACTCAAGGAAATCTATAAGTTGTCGGTCATGGAATCCCACTAACATCCTTTTCCATCCTGCTATGTTAAGTCCTGATGGCACCCATAGACGTACTCCTAGAAAGTTGGGGATTGCCGACGCCCTTACAATGTCATATATCTTAAGGTAGTGTATACTGTCCTTCCAGAGCTCCCTTTCCGTGTAAGGCCAAAACGAGTCAAGAGTAGCTCTATATTGTTGTGGTGTGGCAGGCGTGTCGTATGCCACCATCTCCGCCTCATCAATAACCTCCACTATTTGTTCGATGTCATCCAGATCGTGATGTTCAGATGTCATCAAGGATGGCCATCCCTTCTTGGTCGCCTAGGCCCAGCGGCGGTGGGTTTACGAAACGTCGTCGTACTAGATTTACCTCGGGTGCTTTCTTCATGCGTTGGATCTCTTTACTTGCCCTGGGCGTTGCCGGTGATTTTCCTTTTTCGTGACCCAAGCAGCGCAGAACTACCTTCACTCGGCTCCTCCAGCTCTGGCCGTCTTTGCGTAGTGCTCCGATACAGGTTGTTGCGGTGCCCTGCTAACAATTTCAGTGGGTGGTCAACCACTGTTACTGTCGATGCGTCTGGCCTTATGGTCATGGAAACCATCACCAACCACACATGCACTTTCTATATCACGACATTGTTCAGTTTCATCGGGTACACTGACATCTATTGGGTCCAGATGATTGTCGTTTCGACCGTTATCGTGTTGATCATTTGATATCACCGTTGGGTGCTGGGTCGGACCCGCTCTTCCAATTATTGCGGCAGCATCCCAACGGTCTTCATCACCTTCATCCATGGTTATGATGTCGTCGTCGCTCATTATAGTCGGGACATCATCAGCAGTCTCAGTCCCATAAGCCTGCCTGTGTGGCGCGGCTGTCTCACGGTCGATGGGAGCGTGGAGGCTCTCTATCGTATTTTGTTCAGTACCCGGCGGGTCCGGCTTGTATATGAATTTTCCCAGCTTGGCTGGTCTAATTCTGGGTGATTGTGCTATCACCGGGCTCGTTTCTAGAACACAATCAGCGTTAAAGATTTCTGGCTCATTACCGTCAGCATCAGTGTATGCTGTGACTCCTTGCTGTTCGGTATCCCTGCTTTGTAGGGTATCCATATCTTGGTCCGAGTCCTGACTTGTATCAGCTTCGTTATCGCTTGTGCAATTAATGTTATCAGCCCCCTTCTTGCCTTTATCGCGTTTGTCGTCATTAACCCTTTCAATTTCAGCGACGTGTTCATGTTCCACGGTTTGTTCTCCTTCGTGGTTGCTAATTAAAAATCCCGTTTATTCTCTCGGGCAGCAGTTGCTCTTTCCTCTGCACGTTTTTTGTTCATACAGAGCTTTTCTGGGTGTACGTTTGCCTTCTTCGTCTTCTGTGCGCACCATGCGCAAAGGTGGCATTTCCTGTCTGGCTGTATACCATGCGAGGTAGCAAAGGTACACTGCCCCCAGTTGTATTCTTTACAGGGCCTCCCATCAGCCTCCCTGTCGTACTCCACTTTAGCATAATCACCAGCGATCTTTTGTTCTTGTACGGCCGTGGATGTCGTCTGTTGTTCCACACGCTTACCCGCCCTGAGGGCCTGCTTTGTTTTTTCCAGGCGTGTACCCACTGAGCATACGTCCCTCTGTACATCTTTGATCGCATATTTGTCCATCCATCCCGCCGGCAGTCGACCGTCCGATATCATGGTAAACACCGTCTCCGACCACTGCCTACATGTGTACCAGTCCCACGTGCAGGCCATTGTTGCTAGCTGGTGTAGGTGCTCCAGTACATTCTCGGTCCAGGCTGTCGGAAGTTTCTTGTCCTTTGCCATTCTACAGAGAGCAGCAAAATACTCGGCCCATGTGGCCTCCTCCATAGCTATCTTCTCGTTTTTGTTCCCACGAATCACGTATCAGTGGGGCACCAACACTGAATTACCTTTCTTTTTCAGTATTGACGATCCTGCCGCCTCTAGGAGCACGTTTATGGCATCCGTCCTCCTATCGTCACGACTGTCGAGAGTTATCGGGCCCTCGTAGTTTGACCGACGGCGGTGCCGTCGATTACTTTCGTCACAGCTGTAACTATAACGCCTCCGAGTGTCATCTGTTTGCTCATCCGTTCTCATCAAACCTCGCTCGTTGTGACGTCGATCGCTTCGACTCGACTCCCCATGTCGAGGGGATCGACTTGATGATGGCGAGCGGTATCGCGTGCCACCCTGACGCCGTCTAGGAGAGCACCGAGGCGGGCTGGCAGATGCGTCAGCTCTCGTCACAGATTCGCCACGTGTGGAGCTCCGAGGCGATGTCGATCGTCGGCTCATCGTTCGCTTTGCCCTGATTATAATTCCGTTGATACGGTCGTTCACATTGTCCGCCATCTTGGTAATCTGCTGCTGGAGCCCTTCGATCAATGTGGCCACGTCACGAACCTCGCCTCCCGGCGGTGCGTCGATACCCCGGGGGCAGGTGTTATTGGCGGGCGACACGCGCCGGTCCGCTGTTCGGCTAGAACGTGTTTTGTCCTCGATGTTGACGGTTGTCGACACATCGTCTGCCGGGCGCTTGTTTTTTGCTTTCGTCTTTTTCGGGACTGCTTCAGTTCTCTTGGGAGTAGCATTGGCACTTCGCTTCGCTGTTCGCTTTGTAGGCGGCATCTCGGCGTGTGTCAGTCCAATTTAAGGCTTAGTCCATGTCCTCCTGTGCTCGTCCCTTAGTGAGCTGCCAGCCGCCAAACCCGGCCTTATATAAGCAGGGACAGCGATTAGTTCAGAAATGCAACATAGGTGTCAGGTCAGTATCATTAGTTCAGTATTTAAGTTTCATATTCAAAAGTAATCATAGACGGCGCTAGTGTCCAATGCTCACGGTAGTGTCTCCGTTTGATGATAGGTGGCAGCATTAGGCTGGTTAACGTTAAGGCTATGGCTGTGTCGTAGTGTCCAATTACCCGTGTTGCGAACATCACAAACAATTAGCAAAGCTAACTGAAAATCAGACCCAGTTTTCTCGCATTGTGGCTGAGGACAAGCTAGCCAGGAGGCCGCAAACCCGGCAACGTATTAGCGGGCAGCATTCTTCCTCATCTGACACCATGTGAAAGTATGATGTCTGAACACTTTGAGTTCTGGATACTGAATGGTTTATTCACGGCCTAGGGCACGCTTGACCCGCCGGCTAAACTTTGCATGACGCCATCTCATTTGCATAACTCTTTGTCTCAACCTCTGCATCTCGTTAACATATATTAACCACACACCTGTACGTCTATTATGCATATATCACAGCCACTGTAGATACACTTATATCAGTCCTCTGTTATAATCTGGTCAGTTAAACCACGCCCACTTGCATTCAAATCACCCAATCAGAATTAGAAGCCCATCAGGCACGGGCTCCTCCTGGGGTGACCTATATTAACACTAAAACATTCTAGCATAACAACCAGCCAGTCAAAGGCCCGGTGTCACAGTTTCCGCTGTCCGCCAGTTTCCGTGGTACGCATCGCTTCTGCGCATGCATCAAAATCGAACAGCATCATCACTAACCTTATAAATTTAATATAATGTTTTAGGTACAGATGTTTTCTGTATGTGTACCAAGCAATTTGTTTTTAGGTGGTGTGGTTTTAAAGATATTTTACTTTTTCTGTATGAAGAATGCTCACGGCCATGGACAATGCATTTAAGTGTAGGCGTACCGCGGAAACTGGCGGACGGCGGAAACTGCGACATCGGGCAAGCCCCTGCAGTGGTGCTTTCATCTTGAGGGGGTTGGTTAAGGGGGGGGGTGGTTACCGGCGGCCTGCGCTGGGCTGATGTAATATGTTAAAATATACTTTATCTTCGGTATTTTCTGTAGAAACAAACAGGGTTGTGGTATTTTCTGTACATTTACATATACATTCCGTCAATGCTAAAGTTTACGTATGTCATTTGACATACAACATTAAAATGATTTAAACTAATGTTTTGCACTGCGCGTTAAATATATTATATGAAATTGATAAGGTTAGTGATGATGCTGTTCGATTTTGATGCATCCGCAGAAGCGATGTGTCTCTCACAAACCTGCATACCGGACTCTTTCTGTGTAAGCGTGTGTGGACTGTGTGGGGTGGGTGGGGGTGGTGGCGGTGGCGGTTTGCGAGTGAATGGGAGGGAGGTAGTGCGACAACCACTGGCAGTTGGGTTAGCCGTTGAGAGTGAGTGTCGGTGTTGGAGGCTTAGTCTTTTGATATTAAAGACAAATAGAGGCCTATAGACACTTGACTTCCATACAGCGAAATATTTTCCACTCAAAATAACTAATGTGTTCGCAATATGAAACTTAATCTTAGGCTATCATGTGTAATCAGAAAACATTGCTCCATAAAAAAGAAATATGATCAAGCAAATCGAGTCAGATAACAATTACAAAGTTTCTCACGTTATTCTGGTAATAGCGTCCACCCGGCGCCCATTAATAAAACCACCCTCCACCATCGACCAAGGTCCTGGCGTGGTACACGTGGTACCTGCTATTACTAGACTGGTTTAGCAAAAATTACTCAGCAAAAATTACAATGACAGACTATTTGAGAGATAGTCTAGTCCATATTGTGAAATAAAATATAAGTGGGGATAACATTTGTCAAGAGCACATTATAAAATACAGACTTACTAAATGAAGAGTCGCACAAAATGACTATTTTCTCTTTTATTTACTTTAAGTGTTTAAGTGATAATCTGACAAATGCAGCTGTTGATAAGGAGATACCGAGCTGGGGTCATGCGACGAAAGTAAAGATATAGAGACTGTAATTGCATTTCCGTAAAGAGTATGTCGGTCACATTCAAATTCAGCTAAATACTTTATTTAAGAGGCATCAGGTTCGTTTTGTGGTGTTAAGCAGAAGGCAATTGAGAATATATACACACACACACACATACATCCATCCATCCATACATACAAAAGTAAAACGTGTTTATTTAATGACGCCTCTAGAGCGCATTGATTTTTGTAGCATCGGCTCATATTTTTGGGTCGCTAACTCCACTCCACTCCACACAAAAGGTTGTTTTGACAACCATCAACTCTGAAAAGTCCTGAGTGGCTGTGGGCAGCTTACATCCGATGTGTTTATTTAGTGGCAAAATAACAACTGAAAACCAATGACACAATATCGGGAACTCAACACCAGCAGAAATTATATAACTATGAAATATTATTAGAAAACAGAAGAATAATCCAACTAAAAACCCTAGCATATGGATATAGTCGAGACAATAAACATCTAATCCAAAAACTAAGGAACACCCGAGCAAACAGTGCATCTCAACTAAGGCAGACCAGAAGCCAAATCAAAGCTCATGAAAGAAGCCCACTGGAAAATGCTGCCAAAGTATCATCTGAGCTTATATGCTATGACAGCAAAAACACCCCCAAAAAAAAACTTGTCAAAAAAATAAAGATAATGCTTACTAAATCAATTACCAGTAAAGAATATATAGGACCTACCTGTCACTAACTAGTCGCATAATTTCAAATATTAAGTGGCTATGGCACTGAAAGAAGCCCACTGGAAAATGCTGCCAAAGTATCATCTGAGCTTATATGCTATGACAGCAAAAACACCCCAAAAAAAAAACTTGTCAAAAAACTAAAGATAATGCTTACTAAATCAATTACCAGTAAAGAATATATAGGACCTACCTGTCACTAACTAGTCGCATAATTTCAAATATTAAGTGGCTATGGCAAAGAATGTGAAATTTACCCCTGTTAACATAAATGCCAAATAACTACTGTCTATCAAATGCCATCAATTCAATTCAATATAATTCAATTCTTTTTTTCAATTATTTATTTAATATACATTGCAAAATTGGTTTACAAGCAATTTGTTTACAAGCAAAAGTATGGCCTATTTTGATAATCTCTTCAGGTCCATTCCATAGATAAAGACAGATAAAGAACATTTACCCCTATTACCATACATGCAAAATAAAAAATGTAGCTTAAGTTTAATCATTTGTTATTGTCATCACTTGTTCATTCACATGACTGTAAGTTAAAATAAAAGAACTGAATGATGTAGTGCTTAGTTCTATGCAAGACTATGGCGCTACAGTGGTGTCTCCTAGTGGGGGAAGCAGGAGTTAAGTTACCAAAGGGGGGCGATGGCTGACGATGGCTGGCGCCACCTAGAGTATATTGGCAGATGTAAACAAAGGCAGTGGGCGGCAATATTGTTGGGGGGAAAAAAGAACCAGAATGGTGTAATGTCCCGACTCGTTCTCAGTTGTTTCTATATCTTATTTGCATTGAACCAAAGAGGATGATGCTACAACGACAGATAAAGATAGATGAGAGTAATTAGGCGAGGCATTTTTTTGTTGTTAAGATTAGGGTGGCCCTAAGTGGCTCTAAGTGGCAGGGGGCACGACGCACGACGCACAAATATGTGCGAGGACCACTTCTATTCTCATTTTTGTTAGTGTCCAAAGATAATTGAATCGTATGGCAGGCTGAAAAATAATCTGATGAAGAGGAACACAATTTTTTATTTTGTTGTTTATTGTTTAAAACGTGGGGGGGGGGGGGGGCAGCTGCGGAGGTGAACCGGGGTCACCGAAAACATTGACGGCAATATTTAAAAAAGGAGTCTGTGGATTCCAATGTCTCCATTTTCACCTCAAAATCGATATTTAGAAATATTTTAACTGTAGGTGAGGTTGAAAAATACATAGGTGGGCGCAAACCACGAGAGTAAAACTTAATGAAGTTGTTGCTAGTGTGCTTGGGGGCCGGTCTGAGTGAAAGGTGATGGCGAAAGTCCACCTGGTGACTGCCGCAAGTAAGAACAGTAGGTAGTAGCAACCACTCAGTGGTGGGTACGCCATTGGATGGACTGAGTCATTGCTTATAGTATGCGTTACAGGTGCACCTGTCCATACTCGCCATCTTTCACCCTGTCTCTCAATGCTGTAATATACGTGGACATGTTCTCTGTGGCTTGGTTATGAGAATTAAAACGTGTTATTATTAAGTTACATTTACCGGTACAGTATTGTAAAATTCACGACACAACAGGGGGACTACATGGGATGGGTATATTCAATAAACGGCCCTAAGGCCAACATTAGTGCCTCAGAGGCGATCTACTTACAGTTTGTATGTTACATAGGTATTCAAAGTCATCAAGCAAGGTTACAGTGGTAATATAATGGCGTCATCAATCAAGTGCTTATTAAAGTACTCATCAATCAAGGTTACAGTGGTAATATAATGGTGTAATCAATCAAGTGCTTATTAAAGTAGTCATGCATATAATTCAAGTGAGTTAGAGGCGGGGGTTACAGGAGATGAGGGAAGTAATGTAATAATAAGATAAGAAACAATAACTGTACATCAAACATAGGAAATCAGGCTCTCTCAACCAAGTGGTGGGAGAGAGCGTGGTTTGCGGCGGCGTACATCGTCCGGGGGGGCGTATGTGTGTATGGCGGCAGAACGCCAGTTTCCGAGGTCGTGGACATCGTCGATGGGGGTTCCGGCGTGGGCGCAGGCTTGGGCGCCTCCTCGCCTGAGGCTATGGAGCGTGAACGATTCGGAGTGGGGGTGCTTCTATGCTGCGAGGGCGGCCCTTAGTGCGGTCGTCAGGGTGGTCAGCGTCAGGGGCGATCCCACGGGAAGGAGGAAGGCTGGGGCTTCGGCCGTGGTCTGGGTGATCTTCTTGTAGGCCCTCCAGGCGCGGTCTGGGCATCTTCTGGAGCCCGGTATAGCTCGTATGCTGATGGTGAAGGCGTCCTTCTATGTCTTGGTCGTCTTCGTCGAGCGGACGTGTAAGTTGAGGGCGTTTCCATCCTCGGTGATGTCCTTTCCAGTGATCGTATGTCCTGGGTCGTGTGTCCTGCCGGTGACCACGAGGTTCCCTTGGCGGAGTAGGGTGAAGTATCCTATGAGGAGTGCGGCTGTGAGGACCTTGACTGTTGGTCCTGCCGAGCGGTGGTATTCTAGGGCGTCGTCGAGGTGTCTGATGGTCAAGGCGGGGGCCTGTCGTGGGGTGTGGTGCGAGAGTCGGGTCACACCCTTCTTCACGACCGAGACAGGGTAGGAGTCGAAGGAGGTCGTGGATCCCCCCGCGAGGCGGCCCAGGTTCTTGCACCGCTGACGTAGTTGAGTACTGCGGACGGGGACCTTAGGTCGTCGCTCAGTGAGGCGATCAAGGACATCACGTCGGCCTGCCTGGGCCGTCGAGGGTCGTAGTGGTGTCATGAGGCCTGTCGGAGGTATCGTTTGACCTGGCACCCTTGTTTCTCCCTGTGGCGAGTCCAGCGGTGAAGAGGGCCATGACTTTCCTGTGTTGTGGTCCTGGGGTACCTGGGAAGAGAGAGGCAAGTTATTCGATCTTCCCAGGCTACACTGCGTTTTTCGCGACGTCGTTGGTGTGTCATACGCGGACGCGGTGTATGCTGAGGTCGCGGCACATTTCTTCCGCCTTCTTCTCGGCGGTTCGGTCGAATGGAACCCGGCTGAGGGCATCGGCGAGGGTGATGTCCTTCCCTGGTTTTGGACGATCTGGATCTCGCAGGCATTTATTGCGGTGAACCTCCATATTTTGCGTGCGCATGCGCAGAGTACGGGGTCCTTTCCGGCGCCGGATGAGAGGACCGCTTGTGACGCCTGGTTGTCTGTGTTCACCGTGATGATGTGTCCTTTTGGATCATCGAGGGAGAGTGTGTGTAGGGCGAGGACGAGGTTGAGGGCTTCGAGACGGTTTATATCGTGTCCTGCGGCCAGGTACTCGATGGGGTACTCTTCTGTGTAGTATCCTGTATTTGAATATGCCCCACCCCCGAGTAGGGAGGAGTCACACTCGATCGTCCATTGGATGGCCGGTGCCGGTTGTAGAAGGATGATGCCGTTGGCTGACTTCGCATAGTCAGCGAACCAGGCCAAGTCCCTGATGAGCTCTTGGGTGACTTTGTGTTTACTGGTGTGCAGGGCGGCGCGGAGGGACGCCAGGATCCGGTTCATGAAGCGCCTCGCAGGGGCCACGCATTGTGCGACATATTGGAGTCTCCCTACAATCCTTTGTAGGTGCTTCCTGGAGATCTTGGGTGCCTGGCTGGACCTCGGCCCATTCGGCGACTATCTCGGCGAGCTTCTCCTTTGGGATGGTGACCGTCATCTGTGTCGTGCAGACCTCATACCCGAGCCACTCGAGCCTTTGGGTGGGCAGGTTGCACTTGGCTGGCGAGAGCTCAAGTCCGAGGTCCTTGGCGATGCTGATGATGTCCGTGTAAGCTTCTACGGCTGCCTGTTTTGTGGCGGCTACCCCGACAAAGTCGTCAAGGTAGCACAGGGCGAAGTGTCCACGGCGTCGAAGGAGGTAGACGACGGCGTTCGTCGTTCGGGCACAGGCCATCGATGATGTGTGGCAGGTGGGTGGCGACAGGGGGTGGCGGCCTTATGTTGGTCGGCGGGTGTTGTCTCTTCGCAGGGGTGTCGAGTCTGCGTGTCGGTGAGGCGGGCCGGGTGCGGAGCAGTGGAAGTGTTGATGGTGTAAATTCGCTTTGTTGTGTCCGGCGCGGCGTGGGGAGGTGGCACGTGGGTTGAGGCGTTAGTGGCTGTGGCGGCCTGTGTGTTCATCGCGTGGGCTTCAGGTGTCGCATTGGGGGTGGTGGTGGTTGTCTGATGGTGGTGGGGCAATGTTGTTTTTGCCGTTGTGTGTGGATGCCGTCCTTCTGATGTGGCGCGCCTCCCGTCCTGGGGTTGCGCGGCGTGTGGGAGAGGAGGCTTCTGTGTGACGGGAGCGGGCGGCGTTGTTTTAGCCGTTGTGTGTGGTGTTCGTCTTTCAGTTGTGCAGCCTTGTGATGTGGTGCGCGTCAGTTCTTGTGTGGTTTTGCTGGTTTGGATGGACGGTCGTGTTGTTTCAGCCGTTCCTTGCGCCTTAGTAATCTGTAGATCTGAGAGGTTTTCGCCTTTTCCAGTCTTGTGCCTCGGAAGTGTTCGATTGTTCGTCATGTCTCGTAGTGGTTTCTTTGCTTTTTTCGGCTCGGTTGGAGCCGTTCACCGAAAATCCTGTTTCTCGGCGTTGTCCTGGTTGTCGCTCCTGGGTCTTTTGTCGAGTTGGCACTTCTTATTATTGCAATCGACTTCCTTGTGATTATTTGCGTGGTGGTATTTGTTTGCGCACCACCCGCAGACATGGGGGAACTTGTCACTGCCGCTACCGTGGGAGGCGGTGAACCCGCAGTCCTGACCCGAGTTCCAGCGGTGGCACAGTCGTCCGTCAACGTCATGGTTAAATTCCGGCCGTTTGTACGGCAGGTACGTGCCGTTCGTGGCTGCTGAGGTGTCGCTTCTATAGTTGTTGTCGTCAGCATTGCGGGTATGCGGTGATTCGTGGTGTCTGTGTGAGGCGGTGGGCTTCTGGGTGTCCTGATTCCTGGTTCCGGTGAGGCCATTGGGTATCCTTGATGGCGACTGGGTCCGCCCATCCTTTTGGCAGCCTCTTGTCTTCAATCATGTCGAACACTCTTTCGGACCAGGCCAGGCACGTTTTCCAGTTCCATTCCACCGCCATTTCCACTAGGTGCTCGGTATGCTCGGCCATGGGGTCTGCCCACGATCGGGGGACTGAGGTGTCCATCATACGATATAATGCGAAAATATATTCGTACCACATGCTTTCACCTCGCCCGGCGCTCCCCTTGCGATCTCCCCTTATGACAAACTTATGAGGGAGAAGGGGTTTCCTACCTCTTCTCCTTCTTCCGTACAGGCTGTTGTTGTCTAGGATATCTTCTATGGCAGCTCGGTGGCGCGAGTTGTCCTCGTCGGAAGATGGCAGGGAGCGCCTGTCCCTGCTTTGGCGTGTCTTGTGGTGGCGCTTGTCATCCTTGTTGGCTCCTCTGCCGTCGTCCCGGGGCCTGCTGGATGGTCTCCACGACCTACGGTCTTCCTCGGACGAGTCGCGGGAGTTACTTCTGCGTCTTCTACATTTTGCTGGTCTGTGTCGATCGGTGCATGAGGTGTAAGTGGATGTGGCGGTTGACTCTCTGCTGGACGACCGTCTTCGTTTGCAGTTGCTCATCTTAATGGCGGCCATCCGTTCCAGTACCGTCCGGTTCATCTCTGCTTGTTGTGCGAGGCTGTGCGCCAAGGATTGGCGCAGTATGGTGTTTTGGCTGTCCGTGTCCGTGGGGACGACCGCGGCGGTGTCTGCGGTGGCATGCCAGTCCCGGGGTGCGGGTGGTCTGACTACGGCGGACTTGGGACGGCCACGCTGGCGGGTGTAAAGAAGTATCAACACCATGGATTATGTAATGTAACTGACATTATTGGTTCGACAGTCATGACGTCACGCCGTGTTGTTGTGGGGGGGCGTTCGGATACTTACATATCTTACATCTTCCTCTTTTAATAACAAGTAATGATTCATCAAGTAATGATTCATTATGATTATATGATATAACCATGATGTGAAACCTTGCCATGACTTTATAGTGATCGGTGAACGCTTTCCTGTAAGTACCTGTATTTACCAATTGACTTATTCGTTATATCCTTACGTGATATGTAATACGACGTTCTCCAACAATGACGTTCATATCGCCCATCCGTTTCAATGGTTTCATAGTAGGAACTACTTATATTTTGTGGGGAGGTACAACTATGTCTGTACAAAAGTCTTATCGAATGAATATATATAAATATATAAAACTCACTGTGACCAATGTTTTGGGTTCGACTATACGTCCGTCCAGATGAACGAACATGCATGAGCGCCACTAACAACCGCCTGTAAAGTCGCCGGCTGGTGGTGTGGGTGGTGTGGACAAGCCAAATGAAAGCAATACAGGTAATTAAGGAAAATAGGTGAAGAGTGAAAGTAGGAGAGTGAGACTACTTCATGTATTGGTTTATACGGGCTTTTCTAGAATCGAAGATGCCAGTGATCACATGGTTCAATCCACCAATCAGTGTACAATATGCTGTAACCAAGGCCTTCCACACCGGCTACAGTGCCCTCTAGTGGTCAATGATCCATAAATAACACCATGAGGGGGGGGGGAGGGGGTATGTGAGGTGACTCTTCCAAAGATTATGCCTAGCAAATCCTGGAAGTGACACTCCCTCCAAAGACTATTCTACTATACAATTTCTATACCTAATGAGTAATAGTTTACCAACTTCACACATTCCCCATATGCCTTTGGTTTTTATATATTACTCGGACCTCCGGCTCCACCTGAACAGCTACTGTGCGTTTTTGCTGCGCGGTGCATACTGCTGCACTCGGTGCCTATGGCTAAACCGGTGACTGACTACTGCGGGCCTTGTGGGCAAAAGCATAAATTGCTGGTAAATGTTTTATGTCCTGTAGGCAAGGCAGCTGCTAAGCGGGCAACTCATGCACACCCTCAACAAGAGGCTGAAATGGCTGAGAGTCAGGTCAAAGAAGAGGTGCGTGCTATGGGTGCGACGGACGACAGGGAGTCGGAGGACAAGCAAGAATTGCAGAAGAGAGTGGACGCGTTGGAAAAAAAGAGACGGGTGGCGGAGCTGTTGCAGCGTCAAGACGCATTGGAGGGCGAATTGCGGAAAATGGACGTGTCGGCGAAAGAAAGGGGGCGGTGCCGGTCGGGGCACGCACGCCGGTGCACGTGACGGTGCAGGTCGTCGTCTTCAAGTTCAGGCAGTCGCACACCAAGTAATGAAAGACGCCGTCAGCGTAAGTGGACACTCAAACACTATACTGTGGACAGAAAACAAATTAAGAAATTAAATGCTTATGAACTGGTAGAAGCAAATTGTGCTTGGTTTTCTGACACTAGCGGCTATGACGACCTTGAGTCGTGTCACGCAATGTTAAGTCATCTCAGTTACCTTTGCGCGAAAGCTAAATTTAACAATTTTAACAATACGGCACATGTCGCGTACGACACGGGGGTGCGTAAATTGGCTCAGAGGCAAGGGTTCACTGCTTTCGCGTCTGGTAATAGTGACTTGGCTTTGCGACACTACGCGTTTGAAAATATCAAGGACACTAAAAAATCTTCAGTAGACTTGTCGAGGTCCTCTAACGCGTCGTCTAAATTATTTACGCGAGATGGAAAGAAACCTTGTTTTGCGCACAACAGTGACTCGGGTTGTGTGCGTGATGAGAAGACATGTGACTTTGGACATTGGTGTTCCCGTTGTGGCAGCCATAGCCATAAGAGGAGTAGCTGCCGTAGAGATTGAAAGTGCAGGAGGAAATTGCTGAACGGTCATTTGAATGAACTCCATCTTGAATTAAATAATGAGTTTTTTCTTGACAATACTATTAATGCTACAAATTTAAACGAAAAACTTGGTTACAATTCGCTAGTTATGAACGTGGAGGGGTGTGCTTCCAACACTCTACTAGACATTGTTTCTGACGGTAGGCCAATTCCTTTGGCGCGTAGTGAGACTATAAGTAGGTCAGTTTTTCAAATGCCTGAATGTGTCCCAGTGGTTTCAAATTGGTTACAGGTAGTTAATGGTCCAATGGGTTATACGCTGACAGCTGTTGATAGGCACTCGAAAGGGGTTGAGTGCACTATATTGGTAGCTGAGACTTGCTTTAGAGGTGTTTGTGACTGTATACATT
Source organism: Branchipolynoe longqiensis (assembly GCA_030323885.1). Classification (NCBI taxonomy): domain Eukaryota; kingdom Metazoa; phylum Annelida; class Polychaeta; order Phyllodocida; family Polynoidae; genus Branchipolynoe; species Branchipolynoe longqiensis. The sequence goes on along the minus strand of CM059186.1, from coordinate 69,119,221 downwards.
ATGTGGCTGGTGTGCCGGTGCAATTTAAACCGTGTCGAGTTTTTGTCGACAGTTTGTAATTCATTATAGTAATTTCACATCAGTCCTCATGTATTATATCGGAAAATTTTACACGCCTATTCTTAATTTAACAATACTGTTCACCTTCTTCATTTGACCTATTGGATGAAGCGTCACGTCATACTCTTCTTGTACGCGTACATGTCTCTTCTTACAGTATTATTGACGTGACAAATCATTGTTTGACCTAGTGTACTCTGTACTACGTGGCATTCATCTCAAAATGTTTCGGAGGGATGCTGATCCTACCATACCGTGTAGTGTAAGGTGAGTGTATTGTGGGTGTTATATGCCTCTCTGTATTTGTTTGTTCTTTTACATGTGCTTGCGGACATTTGAAAATAAATCGCCTATTTCTTTTTAATATATTCCCCTTGTTATTACGTATCCTATAATCCCTTTTCCGCGTGTCATCTGTGTCTACGATATGACCCACCTCCCACTCATTATTATAATTCTTGTATCTAATTTTGTCCCCTACTTGTAAAAATGACTGTTCTCGACCTGCACGTTTGTCAAAATATATCTTTTGGGTGATTTGCCTATGTGTCAATTGTTTTGATTTTGACGGTTCTATCATAGGTTTGAGATTGTCATCTAATACTGGGATACGAGACCTTAAACGTCTCGATATCAGCATTTGAGCTGGGGACGCCCCCATACCTTCTAACGTTGTGTTTCGATAGTTAAGCATGGCTATGCTAATATCAGTCCCATCTTTATTACATTTTTTTATCATGTGTTTGAATGTTTGGACGGCACGTTCACTCTGTCCATTGCTTTGCGCGTGCATGGGATTAGTAAATATTGATTCAAATCCATAATGTACAGCAAAGTCACAAAAATCCCTGCTCGCAAATTGGGGCCCGTTGTCTGACACTACATGCCTTGGAATGCCATATCTACTAAATGTTTGTTTCAAGGCCATAATAACAGCTCCACTGGTCGTTTCTGACAATTCAATAACTTCTGGGAACTTAGAGTAATAATCAACAATTATTATGTAATCCTTATCTCCAACATGAAACAAATCAACTCCGATTTTATTATATGGTATATCGGTTATAACATGGCTTATCAATGGTTCTTTAGCTGGCATTTTTCGACACTCTTGACAAATATTACAACGTGACACCGTGTCCTCTAACATTCCCATTAACCCCGGCCAGAACACCGTGTCCCTCGCCAATTGTTTGCTTTTTATGATACCTAAGTGAGCCTCATGCAATTTTGCTAACATACCTGATCGCATGGATTTAGGGATAATTATTTGTGTCCCTTTCAATAAGATCCCGTCGAACACAGATATGTCATCCTTAAATCTAAAAAACATCTGAACATCTGAGTCGAGGGCTTTTCCCTCCATAGGCCATCCATGTAGCGATAAGTCAATAACTCTTTTTAATGTCGAATCCAACATTGTTTCCCGCTTAACGGCTTGGACCACGCCCGGATCAATCCCAATGGAAGCTATTGATATGTTCCGATCGTAAAGGTCGTCAGGGGTTACACTCGACGTGTGGGCTCTCGACAGGGTATCTGCAAAGAATAATTCAGTACCCTTCAAGTATTGTACCTCAATATTATAATTCTGCAACCTCATATGCATCCGTTGCATTCTTGCCGAAAGGGAATGCACCGGTTTCATCATTATAGTGACCAAGGGTTTATGATCAGTTATCACTGTGATTTCGTTACCATAAATATATTCATGAAATTTATGACACCCGAAACAAATAGCTAATAATTCTTTTTCTATTACTGCGTAATTAATTTGGGTGTTGTCCAGCGCTTTTGATGCCATTGCCACTGGTAACTTATCCTGGAACAAAGTAGCACCCAATCCAAATTTGGATGCATCGACTTGCAGAACAATATGTTCTCTACTATTGCAGTATCTTAACACCGGTGCATTAGTTAATAAATATTTCAACTTTTCGAAAGCCAATTCTTGGTCTGCTTCCCAATGCCAAGCCACATCTTTTTTTAAGACTTGTCTCAATGAACTTGTTATATGCGCCATGTTAGGGATAAATTTGTGTACATAACCCATCATCCCTAAGAAACGTTGTAATGCAGGTTTGTCTGAAGGGCTTGGCATGTCGACAATCGCCTGTATTCTATTTATGTTAGGTTTTATGCCGTCTGAAGTTATAACATGTCCTACATAATTAACAGTTGTCTTACAGATTTTCGACTTTTTCGGGTTCAGTTTCAGGTTTACTTGAGCAGCTCACTTCAGAACAGCCTCCAATCTTAAGTTATGTTCATCAATTGTCGTCCCATGTACTAAAATGTCATCGGTGATGACATGGACCCCAGGGAGATCCATCAGAATGCCATTCATCTCCTGGATGAATATATCCCCGGCTGTTTTGATCCCGAAAGGGAGTCGAGTAAACCTGAACCTGCCCCACGGGGTGTAGAACGTGCATAACTTAGAACTACCCTCGTCTAATTCGATTTGCCAGTACCCGCTGTTTGCGTCAAGCACCGAAAAATACCTGGCACCATGTAACGTTGCTACTACCTCCTCTACAGTTCTTACTGGGTATGGACTCCTTAGGATAGCTTTATTCAACTTAGTAGGGTCTAGACATATCCTTAATTTTCCAGGTTTACGGACTATTGTTACAGAATTCACCCAAGGAGTTGGCTCGTCCTGTTGTACTATGACCCCTAAGTCTAACATTCTTTTTAATTCCACTTTCACGTCGTCCACAATTGCCAAAGGCACTCGACGTGGAGGGTCGATAACAGGGCACACCTTATTATCAATGTGAATCTTAGCGTTAACTTTGATTAGCCCTAAACCCTGAAATAGAGTTGAATATTGTCTTACCAATTTGTTTGCGACAGTATCAACGTCGATGGCGTCCACAACATCCAAGCATGCCAACAAGCCTAATTGGACACACAACTGTTTTCCCAGTATTGCGCAACCGGCATCCGTTACTCGAAATTTCATTGTGTGACCCTCAACATTAAGGGATACCTCCCCATGAGGGCGTATCCTATGTCCACCATATGTCACTAAGTGACACACCGATGGAATCAAACACGCTGTACTTATCTTATTGTACATTTTCAAAGGTAAAATATTTGCCTCTGATCCCGTATCCAATTTAAAACGGATATTTAGGCCATCGACACAAAAATTAGTGTACCACAAATCTTTGTCCTTACTGTCACTAGTACATAATGTGCCCACAAACAGGTCACCATTCACATCATTATCGGAAACGTCCTCCTCCTGGTTAGCGATGATGTCATCCGTCACGTCAATCTCATAGATAGCCGCATTCCTCCCTGGAGCTTGTTGCATACGGCACATCCTTACAAAATGTCCAATTTTTCGACATCCTAGACACTCCTTCCCTCGAGCCGGACACGTCCCTGTTGCGTGAGTATAGCCACATTGACTACACTTGTTACCCGCACCTCGACTTGCTTGTTACAGTCGACCTCGACCGGTAGGCCGCCGTAACCAAGGAGACGTTCCTCCCGACGACCGTTGTCCCCATGTGTATCCCGTATTTACAGCATCGACCTGATGTAAATCCCTTTGCTTGACTTGTGTCGATTTGATCTCGCTCAATCGACATAGTTGTATGCACACCTCCAATTTGAGATCAGGCAGCTGTAACAACTTGTTCCTCAAGGTATCATCTGTAACACCGCATACGATCCTATCGCACAGTAAAGAAGCTTCCAATTGTTCATAACAACAGTATTGTACTCTGTGTTTCAGTTCTCTAATAAAAGAATCCATATTCTGCACACCTTGATTAAAAGAATTGAATTCATATCGAACGACCGTTATATTCGTCTTTCCTTCACAGTACCTGGCAAACGCGTCGATCAAAGGAGCAATTTTGTCCTTGTCTGTGCCTTCTAGTGCAAACGTACGATGAACCTTCTGTGCTTCCACACCCGCGACATGGAGGAACACGCAGCATTGAATCCGTTCCGTTTTCGTCAATACCCCTGCGGCTACAGCATATATTTCATATGCCTGCAGCCAACATCGCCAATTGACAGCCATCTTCTCGTCCAGGTTTAGATATCCTGGAGGTTTCAACCCGTGAAGCGCCATAGTTCTTCCTTAACATCTGACACCATGTAAAGAAGTATCGACACCATGGATTCTGTAATGTAACTGAATTTATTGGTTCGACAGTCATGACGTCACGCCGTGTTGTTGTGTGGGGGCGTTCGGATACTTACATATCTTACAGCGGGGTGCTAGGGCGGTGTCTGCGGCATCTGTGGCGTCTGCTATAGTCCGGGCGCGCGTGTTGGCGGTCTGCGGAGGTCCAGCGGCGGCGTGGTGGTGTCAGTTGGAGGCACGGGGCATCCTGTTGAGTCGAGGTGGTGTCTGATGTGGCGTGGTGAACAAGCCGTACGGCTGTGGAGGTGTGGTGTCGTGAGGAGCCGAGAAAGCTGGTGGTTGTCGTCGGTCCGGCGTCTGGAGTCGATGTGGCTGTGAGGTGTCTGGGTGGGTTTATATCTACCCAGAGCGGCGAGATCTCGCGAGGGGAGGGCGAGATCGCACGAGATGAGAGGGTGTCTTGGGGGCCCGGTAGGGGTTTTGTGGGTTTTGAGTTCGAATCCAGGCGGCGCCACGGTCCCCGTAGTCCCCCATTCACGCGCAAATTACCCATGTTGCCGAACAACATGTACAATTTCCCGATATTTGAGATATTGGTTAAGGTGTGAACTATTCTATAATAAATTACAAATGGTCTATATAATGGTAAATGGTATGTAAAACCAAAGGCATGTAAGGTATATGTGGTGTTGGTGATCCATTACTGGTTTAAGATATAAATTTGTGTATTATATTAGATAGTGTGAGAGGGGCACTTCTTGAAATGTACAGTCTTTGGAGGTCTGCTCACATACCCCCTCCTCCCCAATTGTTATTTACTGATCACTGCACACCAGACACAACAGGGCACTGTAGCCAGACATAATCATGCCTTGGTTACAAGGATCTTGAATCTTCATTGGTTGATATAAACATGCCTGGTGCTAATTGGAGGTTTCTGATCAGGTGTGAGCCACCATCTTGATTCTTGAAAACTATAAATATAATAAAGACTGGAGTCTAGCTCTCCTACTTTCAGTCTATATCTGCATTCCTTCCTTGCCTGTAGTGATTTACGCTTAGCCTACCTACACAACTAAGACTGCCAGCCGAGGACTTTACAGTATGCTTGAAACACGTCCTTGAGTGGTCCGATCTTGTCTCGCTCAGCGAGCGCGATGGACATGTTGGCGAAAACCTTTTGAGCTTCTTCACCTGCGACGTGAAGAAAGATACATCATTGCACCCGTTCTGTCTTCGTTATGACTCCTGCAGCAGTGGCATATATGTCATATGCTCTGATCCATATTTTCCAGTTTGATCGTGCATTGTTGCAGAGGATGAGCTGTCCTGGTGGCCTGAGACCCGGCAGTGTGTTAGCGAGCGGCATCGTCCTTATCTGACACCATGTGAAAGTACGACGTCTGAACACTTTGACTTCTGGATACTGAATGCTTTATTCACCGTCCAGGGTCCTGAACCGCCAGCACCCTTTGTCTATGACGTCATCTCATTTACATATCCTTTGTTCTCCACACGTGCCTGGATGTCCTTTATGCATATATTACAGCCACCACTAACCTTGACCTTTGAGTGGGGTGATCCCTATCCCAACAGAGGGGGAAGGACCTGAGTGCAATCACACCCAGACCTGCCAGCACCACAATGTCTATTTACATCTCACTCAGGCACCACCAACCCATACATATATATATACATACATGCGCCTGGTCACGTACACCGATCAGTAATAAAACATTTGCATTGCCCCCTCTGCCGAATATTGTAATATTTTACACATATATATTTAATATACAGTAAAACCTCTCTAAATCGACCGACCAGGGGGACCGACTTTAATTATTTTATTTAGGGAGGTGGTCGGTTTGGAGAGTTGGAATATTGTTGGGACCCAAATAAAGAGATCGATATAGGGGAGTGGTCGATCTATGGGGGGTCGGTATGGAGAGGATTTACTCTATTCCGTGTTGTTGAACATGTTATCTAGCTGTTTCTGTGAAGATTTGTTTGGAGGTGACATAGGCCTACTGATTCCATAGACAGATATTCACAATTAAGAGAAATTATAGATTTATATTTATTTTCTCCTGATCATTGTACATACAATGAAATAATTGTATGAGGTGTGTGTCCATACATGCGCATGCTGTTTTGGTGAGGCGGTGGTTGGATGAGGGTGGGTGGGCCAGTGACAGAGGGTGGGTGGGACATGTTTTCTGTATGTGTTCCTAGCGGTTTGTTTCTAGGTGGTGTAGTTTTATGGATATTCGAGTAAATGTGATCGCTAGTCCGCCCAGCGAATGTGACCGCTAGTTGAAGTGTCCACTAGTTCACTTGTATACACATATTGTTCTGTCATCCAGTTTTCAATATTCTGATTACTTTTTTCTAGCCTGGGGTGGGAGGGGGGTTGCCTCAATCAGCTCTAGCAGGTAGACTTTGGGTGGGTGTGGTTGATGGGGGGATGACTTTCGTCACCGAGCTCACTTCATGTGTCAACCACCCCACACCAACTTTAGCAGTTTAAGCTAAATGTATAAACATAACCCTATGTCCATGTAAATATGTCATCCTGTTTTCAATATTGTAATAACATTTGTCTAGCTTGGGTGGGTATGTGAGTTGGTGGGGGGGGGGGGGGATCCTCAATCAGCTCTAGCTGGTTGTCGCCCGAGGATAAGTCACTGCCGCTGCCGGAAGGGGGGGGGGGGGAAACCTCTTGACTTCTTCTTTCCAGGACATAGATGGAATGACGAACGTCATGATGATGGTATGGTCCTGTGTACTGACTATTTATGTGTACTGGCAGGAGCCCGTGTAGATGGGTCGTTCCCTGAAACTGGGTACCACTTTTGTGACATGGAAGAAAGAAGTACAAACTTTCCATCGAATAGCAGAAAACATTCCAAATAATTGCATAATCCATATTCATATGAAGCTTTACGTGTTGTATATGTCAGAAATGCAAATGCAAATGATAACTAACTATTTAGCTGTTATGCAAATTTACCCATTAAACTGTTGGGCGTAACATGAGGATTAAAGAGATATATCTATAACAATGTAAACATCAAATTTAACATACACAACAACAGAATTGGCCCACAATTTTGAATTGTGGTTGATCCAGCGGAGGAGGCCCAAGACGCTCACATCACTAAGCAGCGCATGCCCCCCCCCCCCCCACCCCCTCCTTCCACTTAAACCGCTTGACCCGCATTCGGACTCCAACCTCAAACGCGGTTTAACTCACCCGCTTCCACCCACGCACACCCACATCACAAAGCCACGTCAGAAGAAAGCGGAAAAAATATACCCATGTCACACAGCAGGATGCAGCAAACCCGCCGCGCCACAAATCCTAGAGGCCGACCAGCGAAACGTGCCACTAAGAAGGTGGCGGCATTGCCGCAGCCTGACCCGAGCGACTCATTCAGCTCCCAAGATGGCGGCCCCTCCCCCGGCCTGCAGTCTCCGCTGATCAGGCAGTCGGTCCGCGCAGAGGGAGGAAATGGCGGCCCAAAGCAAGGTGCTCGCGGTAGCCACCGCCACACTAACGGCCGCCACAGCCAATGCGCGCCCCCCGGAAGCCATCCGCTGGCCCTCCACACCACATACCCCCCTCGGCGCGGCGCCGCCACGGATCAAGGGACCGACGCTTGCCCAGCCGCCCAGTACACTGTCGCCAGCGTCTCCGAGTACGACCACACATAGAGGTCGTACCGGCGAGCACGCGAGCCGCGACATCCGAAACGGCTCGCCTTGTAAGGCTTGTTTCTCGCGTGGCTCTGGCATGTCCGACACGGCTCCCCCATAAGCGTATGGTCGCCCCCCTCCCCTTCGCCGCGCCACAGAGGAAGGGGGCCACGGCGAGTCGCACCGGGCGGCTGGCGTTGCCGGTGTCGTGGTATAAAACCCCGGCCCGATCGCAGCCCCTGCCGTGAAGACAGTTGACTAAGCATTTATTTTTGTAAAATAAATTTAAAAGCTTTCATTGGATCGATTAAAAATATCTTAATGCGCGATTGAAGAGGAAGATCTGAAGTATTTAATGTAACCTAAGAGCAATTTATGCTGAAAGTATTAAAAACAGAGATAATAGTGAAAGTTGGGATATTCTGAGTGTCAGTGCAATCTTCATACAGAAAAAGTGAAATATCTCTAAAGCTACACCACTTAGAAACAAGCTGCTTGGTACACATATAGAAAACATATTCGACGGATAGATTATATTAAATTTATACGGTTAGGGTTGTGCATTTCTATTAATCTTTAATAGACACTGGCAGTGTGTATTCGTTCTGCAGCCGAGCTGCGCCTGTTTACAAACTCCGCGCATGCGCAGAAGCCACGGCAGGGGCTGCGATCGGGCCGGGGTTTTATACCACGACACCGACCCCCGAGCGACGGACAGCCGACAACAAGATGAAGACGCGTACGGCAGGGGCACCCAGTCTACGGCCGAGGAGGCGGTCTGCCTAATCATGGTGGCGGCGGACGGCAAATCGCACAGCAGAAAGAAGGTATTCCTTCCAAATATCTGTTTCCCTATGATCTGGTAGAGCGAGGGAATGAAGGGAAAGCGATGAAAAAAGGGGAGGCGACCCGGGAAGAATATACACTGGGCCTGAAGCGCCCCGAGTACCAGGACATGGTGGCCCAGGACAACTGCTCCCTGGCATGGCCAGTCAAGAGGAGATACTCGGAGGAGATATTTACCAGGATAGCAGATGGCAGGCTCCCCCATGGCTGGAAGGATACGGCAGCCGTAAATGCTGTCCGCATAGAGGTGATCGCAATGGCAGGACACTCATGCACCGCAGCGGCAACCGCGGCCGAGCACCGCTGTCGTGGTTTATACCCCGGCGTGATCGCATCCCCTGCCGTGGCTTCTGCGCATGCGCGGATTTTAAGCGCGTCGTCTGCGCATGAGTCAAATTCTCCCCAGTCTCAATGGCCGTGAGCAATAAGCGAGTTCAGCATCTCAGGCACGCGGTGGTTGATGGGAAGTCATCGGGATAAACAAACCCACGTGCATAACTACGCGCAGTGCAAAACATTACTTTTATTCAAAATTAATAGAAATCCAGAACCCTAACCATATCAATTTAATATAATCTTCTTGGTAAACATGTTTTCTATATGTGTACCAACCGATTTGTTTCTAGGTGGTATGGTTTTAGAGATATTTCACTTTTCCTGTAAGAAGATTGCTCACGGCCATTGAGTTTGCTGGTACGCGCCGCATCGGTGGCAATATTATTAGGCCCAAATCTATTCAATGCTATCATATTTAACAGAATTACATACGTAATAAGTGAAATTTGATTAAATTAACCCTAAAATTGAAGCGAGATTAACGCTGCCGCCGCATTGGTGGAGATATTAATAGTGACGAATCGACGAATGTAAACTAAACAAATAGCATTGCTCGCCGGCAACAGGCTCACCACTAAGAAGGCTGCTGGTTCCTGGCCACCGATATTGTGAAATAGCGGTGCTCGCCGGCTACATGCACAGAGGGATTTCCATAATGAATACGTAGCCTCACACATAAGATCAACCAGCTAAGAGCCGACCTACCCAGGTCTGGTTTTGATGTCTTCACTATATCAGAAACATGGCTCAATAGAACAGTTGAAGACAGACTCACATCTATACCAGGTTACCAATTTATAAGGGCTGATAGAAAAACAAAGCAACTTAGTGGGCAGACCAAAGCTGGTGGTGGACTAGGTATTTACTTTAAGCAAGATCTCCATGTTGATGCAAGTAAACATGCTGAGCATAACCTATCAAATAGCAATATTGAACTACAGTGGGCTGTAGTCACCAGACCCCATACAAAACTAATAATCATCGGCAACGTATATAGACCCCCAAATGGCAACCTAAACGAAGGAATTTGGCAAATAAGTGACTCTTTGAATAATATAGCCAATATCGATAAATATGAGATACTCCTCATTGGCGACTTCAATGAAGAATATAATGGCAAGAGGCCTACGATGGGAGTGAGAATAAAGCAACTTGCAGCTGAACATGAGTTGCAACAAATGATCCAGCAGCCAACCAGGGTAACTAAAACCACTAACAAAACAATAGACCTGGCACTTACCAATATCAAACATTGTACAAAGGCTGGAGTCCTTAACTATAACATAAGCGACCACAAACCAATATTTATAATAAAGAAAAAAATAAGAAATGACAAAAGAATCACTACCCACTGGGGACGCTCTTATAGGAACTGCAATTTTAATGAATTGGCTGGCACACTCAAAGAAATAAAAAGTGCCGAATTTCTGGATATGAGAGACCCCAACCTATGTTGGGATATGCTAAACGCAACAATCACTATTGCAGCTGACAGGCACTGTCCCCTAATCGAGATCACCACCAGAATCACCATGGGAGGTTACCTTAATGATGAACTACTAGAGTTTCAAAAGGATAGGGATTACTTTATCCAAAAGTTTGAGAAAACAAAAGATCCAGGGGATGAATTCATAGCTAAATGTATGGTCAGAAAGGCTAGGAGTGAAGTAAGGAAAGCCAAAGCAAGGTATTATCAAGTCCAGATAGACAAATATAAACAGAATGCCAGAAAATGTTGGTATGAAATAAACCAAATCGAACCTAAAAAAGAGACAAGAATCAGTGGCCTTGCAAGTGAAGAGACTGGTAATAAAATCCCAGATGAATTACTAGCAGAGGAAATCAATAACTATTTCATAGATATAGGTGAGAAACTAGCCAATAAATTCAAACAGAAGGATGATCAACACAAAACCTTCCATGCCAACTAAATAAAGAAAAGTATGACCTTCTGGAAACCACCCAGGATGAAATCCTTGATAGAACTAACAAAATATCTATCTACAAATCATCAGGAATGAAGGACATCAGTACCACTTTGATAAAAAGTGCGATCACAACACTGAGTGCAGAATTTACACATTTATATAACCTAATAATCAGTACAGGCATCTTCCCTGATGACTGGAAAGTGGCCACTGTGACACCCATACCTAAAGTCAACATCTGATAACCTCCCTCGACCTCGGCCCACCGATTCACTCGTGGCCCCATTCTTACAGTTCCCCTAATGTCCCCCCTTGAGTGGTGGATAATGCCCATTGAAAACATGTTACTACTGAGTCAACAAGATGTCTCAATCTCAAGACATATATGCAAGTAACCCTCTTATCATACCATCGACACCCACACGCCCGGCACACGGATCATACCCCCTCAAGATAAATATCTCTCACTACCCCTTCGCACACTACAATTCATCGGACCCATTACCTTGTCGTCCCCCCGCTAAGTTTTGACCTACCAGCAAAATGGCTTCAGGAAAAATAGGTCCACCACCGGGGCACTGGCGTCTCTACTGGATGAACTTTTGTCAAACATAGACTAGGGTGATCTTACTATCGCAGTCTTCCTTGATTTCAAGAAGGCATTTGATACGATCGACCACAAAATCCTCATGCATAAAATAGAACGAGCTGGGCTAGGCAATAGAGCACATAGCTTCCTCACAAATTACCTCAGCAATAGGAAACAATACACAAAACTAAGTGACACCAGCTCAACCACTCGAGAAATAAAAACATGAGTTCCACAGGGCTCCACTCTGGGACCCCTACTGTTTCTAATATTTATAAATGACCTACCTCTAGTTTCCAACAAAGCATCTTTCACATTATTTGCAGATGATGCAGCACTAACAATACATAACAATGACCTTGCCATAGCCGCAACCGAGGCTGGAATGGCACTGGATGGAGTGAACACATGGTGCCATGAGAATAAACTAACACTAAATGGCACTAAAACTGAGTACATAATCTATGGAACCAAAGCCAGGAAGGTGAGGCCCAGGCCAATACAACTGCAGATGGGTGGCTTAGTGCTCCGTGAAGTGAACTCCTATAAGTACCTAGGCACAACTCTCGATGCGACTCTAACTGGTACCCAACAGCTGGCAAGACTTAACCAAACACTGGCACTAAAAATGAACACATTCAGAAAAATAAGGACATATGTAAGTGAGAATACTGCGCTGCAGCTGTACAAGTCAACAATATTACCAATTATAGAATACAATGATATCATCCATGGATAACTAACGAAGCAGCAAGAGACCAAATTACAAAGAACGCAAAACAGAGCCCTCAGAACAGTATTCCAAGGCAAGATACTAAGTGTGGTTGAAATGCATAGCAGAGCAGGGCTGGACACTCTGGATGTACGTAGGAACCTACACCTAATGACATTGATGTATAAACGTGCGAATGATGACAAATACATAGATCGCACGACCAGGGTAACGAGAAGGGGGACATCGACTCTGCTCTGGGTGCCCAACCCTAATACAAACAAGTTAATCAGAGCTCCGATTTACAAAGGAAGTGTCATGTGGAATGAGCTCCCAACCAAAACCAGAGAAGCGGGTTCGATCCTTGCCTTTAAAAATGCATACAGAGCTCACCTGGTTATTCAGGCCCAAAACCTGGCACTGCAAATATATAATACAACCTGCTGAACGACCCATTGACTTCGCCCTCTCTCATGCCTGCTCTCTCCCTGCGTGTCCGCCCCCCCTGCCCATGTACCCCTCCCCCCCCCCATCCACATTTGACAAACAACTATTATAACTCAATGACTCGAGACCCACTACTCCTACTTTAGACCCATTACCACCACTGAATAACTACATCTTCAACCAGCAATGCACACAATATAAACCACTATACATGCACAACATGGCACTATTTAAAGACTAACCATTATTAAAACCAAATCTAACTGATATACAAACATAGCATATGATTTAACCACTAGTGTACATTACTGCACACTCTATCTTGATGCATATACCTTGCACTATGTTGAGTACCTATGCTGTACACTATGCAGCATAGGCTGCTCCCCCACTTTCTTTTTATGTTCAGAATGGGTTGTGCTGCACACAATGCAACACATTCCACTTCCACTATGTACAGATGAAATGCGACCACTCCAGCGCTGACAAAATATGTATTCAGATGAATAAAAATATTTACCAAAAAAAAATAAAAAAAATAACATATAGCTAACACACACACCGTTTAGGCCCCCATGCATACGGCGTGACATAGTTCTTGACGCCTCTGATAACCAGTGGTAGCTACCCTGTGTTAGACGGTTAACACCACATGCCGCTAACACCGCTCCATGCATACGGGCCCTGGCGGTGTTAGATTTGGGAAATCCCTCTGTGTTTGTAGCCATATATTAGGCTCAAATCTATTAAATGCTATCATATTTAACAGAATTACATACGCAATAAGTGAAATTTTATCAATTTAACCTTAAATTCGAACCCTCCTTAAGGCTACCACCGTATTGGCGGCGATATTAATAGTTATATTTTCGAATCGACGAACGTACAGTCAAGAAACCGCCGCCGCCGCCAGTATGGAAAGTGACATCGATGCGGCAGTGGCGGCGGCGGCGATTTGTTTACTTTACGTTCGTCGATTCGAAAATATAACTATTAATATCGCCGCCAATGCGGCGGTAGCCTTAAGGAGGGTTCGAATTTAGGGTTAAATTGAAAAAATTTCACTTATTGCGTATGTAATTCTGTTAAATATGATAGCATTGAGTAGATTTGGGTTCCATCCTGACACTAACCTAACACTAACACCGCTGTAAACCAGATATGAGCAGGTGTTAGAATCTCCGACTTTAAACACACGGTGTTGGCCTAACACTGCTCCATGCATAACAACTTTTCCCGCGCTAAACCAGAAATCCCACGCTAAACGCGTTTTGCCTCCCTAACATTGCTCCATGCATATGGCCCCTGGGTCGTTTCATGGTAAATGGGGCCAATGTATTTTCCAGTATGTACTGGTCAAAAACAATTATTGAAAGTGTAAGGATGCCAATGTAGGTATTATTAGGTATGTGGACATCCCCACTAATGGCACTATATTAGTCATTGCGATTTTGTTCAAATCGGTTCAAATTGAAATTCATTATGAACGGAACTAAAAAGTATATATATAGACATAATGTCTTTTCTCAGTTTCTACAAAATATTATCACAACCTGATCCGTCGAAAGCTGTTAATTTTGATTCGGAATGTGGGAATGTGCACCTTGACTGTAGGGGATTTCCACATACTTAATTGTAATTAATAGGGAAGTCAGCAAGCCAATTTAAAGCAAGTCAGGTACATTGTAAAGTTTGATTAACCTTTATTTCATATCCAGTCTCTGTCAATGTCAAAAAGATTTACAAAAATCTTGTAAATATCATGTAAATTAAGCAAGTTCTGGCATATTTTGTGTTTCTTTGAGATTAATTATCAATTAATTAGTTAATTAAATAATTAATAATACAATATCAGGCTTCGATGCAGTTTTAAAATGGACCTTTTCTTCTATTTAATCTATTACAAAAATCATGTGAATATTATGAAAACTAATGAAGCTATGCACTTTTTTCATTCACTTTGCATTGTTTAGGATCACACCCATTCCCTTTGTTTCAGTTTAATTACATAACCAAAAAACATGAGATTTTGAAGAAATAAAAATTCATAACTTTCTTAGTATTAGACCAATATGCATGACCTTGGTGTCATTTGATAGCATATTCTTTGCTCTTTACAATGGTATGAGTTTCACTTCTATACAGTAAAGTTGTTAAGATGTTATCAGGACAAAAATTACTTATATTGTACCTTTTGGAATTGCAGGTAAAATGGCATGCCATTGCAATTGGCTGTTCAGAGAGGACAAAACATCAGAGAAAGGGTTTTAGACCATTTTATTAATTTAGAAGAGGAGACTGCATCAAATTTAGAATTATCTGCACACCATGATGTCCATGTGGATGCTGATTTCTAATACCCTGTCAGTCCTGAGTCCACTCTTAGTGACCCTGGTGATAAAGAAGTATTGGAAGGTGATAAAGAAACTGTAAACACTCCTATTTGTGACTCAGCTGACCATGAAGTATTGGAAGGTGGTCTGGATTTATGTGATAAAGAAACAGATTGTCTTGAATATCTCAAGAATAGAGATACACTTGTTTGTGATTCTGCTGATGAAAATACCAGTGATAGTGATGCCAGGGATATTGATTACAAAACTAAGGAGCACTTGGCAGACTGGGCAACAAAATTCAACATTTCTCATGCAGCTTTAGGGGAATTATAGCAAATATTGAACCACTGTAACACCTAACAACCTTGTCTTAATTGAAATGAAAATTACATACAGTTTTGTATGATGTAACTGAAGCAACCGCAACCTCACGTGTTCATTCAGATGAATCAGATTGTCAATTAGTTTCTTATGCTTTTCCAATAAGCGCTTAGTATTTTTGGAGATGCTTAATTTTGATAGCACTACTAAAATCTCGGCAATGCAATCAATCTGTTTTTGACTCGCTGTCACCAGTAAAGCTTTAGCCTGCTCAGGTTGCGACTTCTACAACAAAATAAACTCCTTGCAGTGATGAATACGCTGTGATGACATGATGCATGTGCAAACAGATTTTCTTCTCAATGAATGAAAAACGCTGCAATCAGAGGTATAAGTAACTGAAATGTGTGTGAGTGTGTGTGTGTGTGTGCTTGCTTGCATGCTTAAATAAATGAATGCTGGTGAAAGATTTCATTCATTCATTCATTCATCAAGGATTTATTCAATTATTCATTTAGTAAAAGTGAGAGAAAGCGAACACTCATATGTTCTCAATTATTCATTCATTCAAATCGATCATTCATTCAATCAATCAATCAAATCATTCAATCAATCATTCATTCATTCATTTAGTAAAAGAGAGAGCAATCAAACATAGGTACAAATGAATGAACGACCGATCAAACATACAAACAGACGAATGAATGAACAAATGAATGAATGAATGAATCAAACAAATTATTAAACGAACGAACGAATGATCATATGAACAAATGAAGGAATGGTCAGATGAATGAATCACTGAATGAACAGATGATTGAATGAATAAATAAATTAATTAATGAAGTGATTGATTGAATAATAGTGTTTGATTGAATAATAGTGTAACTCACCCTTCTCCTCCTCCTCCTCTGCCTCCTCTTCCTTGACGATTGGCTCATAATCTATATTTGTGGTTGATCCGGCGGAGGAAGCCCGAGATGCTCACATCACTAAGCGGCGCATGCACCTCCCCCCCCCCTCCTCCGCATACCCCCGCTTGACCCGCATTCAGGCTCCAGGTTCAAACGTATATTGTTTTTAACCCAACATTCCCCCCTTCCACCCACGAAACACCCACATCACAAAGCAGCATAACAATTAAAAAAGGCACCCACGTCAGAAAGCAACATGCAGCAAACCCGTCGCGGCACAGCTCCGAGAGGCCGACCCACAAAGCGCGCCACCAGGAAGAGCACGACCATGTCACGGGTCGACCCAAGTGACTCAATCAGCTCACAAGATGGCGGCCCATCCCCGCAGCTGATCCTGGCGGCCGCGGACGGTAAATCGAACACCAGGAAAAAAGGTATTCCGTCCAAATATTTGTTTCCCTACGATCTGGTTGAGCAGGGGGATGAGGGGAAATCCATTAAAAAAGGGGAAGCGACCCGGGAGGAGTTCACGTTGGGCTTAAGGCGGCTCAAGTATCAGTGCCCATTCCTGGCTAGCGCCCTGGAGGCCCTCTCACGCCACCAGTAGATGGTGGCCCATGACAACTGTCCCCTCTCATGGGCCTTAGTAAGGAGATACTCTGAGGAGATTTTCACAAGGATCGCGGACGGTAGGCTGCCCGATGGCTGGAAGGATACGGCAGCCATAAACGCCGTCCGCATCGAAATCATCGCGATGGCGGACCATGTCTGCGCCGCCCACGCGACTTCAGCCGACCACCAGCCCAGAAAGCACCACCAACAGAAGTCCGGCGCCGAGCCACCCAGCTAATATGACAAGGCAGCGATGGGCGCGCCCTGCCAGCATGGAATAAGGATTCCGGGTCATGTGACAAGGTGGCGAAAGGGGAATCACATGGAACGGGCACACAAAAAATGGCGCACGTCAGCGGCTACTGCACAAATTTCCGGAGGATAGATACCAACCACACGGAGGCGAGTTGTTACTCCAAAAAGTCCAGGGACAAGCCCGGTAAGACATCCCAACGCTCGCGGCGCACACGCCGAGACCAGCGAAAAAGAACTGACCCAGAGACATTGCGCCATGTGCTGGAGCTGGTTCCCAGCGGGCCCTGTCTCCATCAGCCGCCGGTGCCCACGGCACCCAGACTATAAACAATCACAAACATCCTGGAGGCCCCGCCCCCGCGCCACTCACACCATCCTACGGTAGCTTCGCGGAGCATGCCGGCACGGGGAATAACGCCTCCATGCCATTGGCCCCTGACATCGTAGCCTCATGCATGCTGTGTGACGTGACCACAGCGGCCCACCCGGGGGGAGCCGACGCGGGCGAGCCCGTCAAGCAGGTCATAGACATAGACTCCAGCAGTCCCTGCCGGGCACCCGTCTGCGGCCCCTCCCCCGTCGAGTACAGCGCCACCCTCGACAGCTTCTGGCCCATGCTGTCGGGCGAGGGATGGGCCGAGTACCCCGACTACGCGGCGGCATACACCGCCGCCCGGCTACAGGGGCATGAGGACGACCTACTGGCCGATCACCTGGAGTTTGGGTTCCTGGCTAACTACACCGTGGCCGGCCCCTCAATGCCCACCTTCCGGAACCACCGGGAGGACCACGACTAAGCCCACCACATCACGGCATACGTGGCGGAAGAGCTCCACCGGGGTGCCCTCCTGGGGCCGTTCGCGGTGCCCCCCTTCACTCCATGGGCCCAGTGCAGCCCCATAATGATGTGCCCCAAATCCACCCCCAGCAAGCGCTGCATCATCGTGGACATCTCCTACCCTCCAATCGGGCATCCGTAGGAGAGAGTACCTCGTGGCCCCATCATGCGTACAAGCTCCCGACCGCCTCGGACATGGGCCGGCGAATGGCCCTCGAGGGCAGGGGCGCCTTCTGCTGGTCCGCGGGCGTCTCCCGGGCATACCGGCAGCTCCGAGCGGTCCCCCAGTCAAGCCCCCTCTTCTGCATAACGGTTGATGGCCGCCTATACTTGGACATTGCATTGCCCTTCGGCTGTAATTTTCTGACAGCTTTATGTTCAGCACTGGACAGATAACGGACATGCCGGACGCCAACCGTATATAAACCATACATTGCCGTATTTCACCGGACACAGTGTCCGGTTTCTGTCCGGTTCCTCGATTCGTTTTGTCAGGTACAAGTCCGGTACCCATCCGTTACCTCTCCGGTTTGCTTGCTGCAGAGTCCGTTGATGTTGTTGGGGGAATTCGGTCCTGGGGGCTGCACATACCACTCACCACACACCACTCACCACACAGCCCACACCCCACACCCCACTCACCACTCACACCACACGCACCACACAGTGACAGTCTGGTGGCTATTCGTAAGTGTGCAAAAAGAATGGCAAAAAGCGGCGGACCACCACCATCGGCTCGACGGTGGCCAATGTGTGCAAAAAAATGTCAAAGAGTGGCGGGCCACCACTGTCGGTCCGACGGTGGCAAATATGTGGCGACGGTGTGACCAATAGCCAACGTCGGCCTGACGGCTCTGTGCTATCTGGGTTGTATATGGAGTTGAATTGAATTGAATACCCAATCACTTTGACTACTATAATACTATATTCCTTCTCTCTTTATTTCTTTTTCTACCCTTCTTTCCCTAATCTGTTATGCTTTTCTCACGTTTTTCTTACTTTCATCAATTAGATTGAGAAAATCGCTAACATAATCTAATTAATTTTACTATTATAATTATTTATTTATTTACTCTCTCCCTTTTCTCTAGATTTGATGCGGTCAAGCACTTTCACTTGAGTCAGAAATGGAAATCGGTGTCGATTGCTGCGATGAAGGATTGAGTGCGGAGGATTGATTGATTGATTGGTGGTTGCTTTATGCCGTGTCAGCAGCATAGGCCATATTCACGGCGAGAAGTGTTTGTTTTTTGTTCAAACCATCGCCTTTACATGTAAAAGGAGACAATGAATTGTGTGCCAATAGAGACTCATTACATTAAAAAGCTCACAATTATAGATTTGTGGCCAAGGGAAACAAATTCCTGTAAAAAAAAAGAGGAAAAGTTTGATTAATAATTGATAGAATTTATTTAGTAAACTATATGGTATAGACCAGCTTCCCTCAAAAAGGCTAAAATGTTTTCTTGGTTTACTTTAGTGAAACAGTCATGCATACTGTCTGCAGTGTAAAATTGTTGGCGCAGGGCCAAAAAATCAACACAACTTAGTAAAACGTGTTTGAGTGTCAGCGGGGACTGACACCCAATACATTCAGGGGGAGGCCAAATGGTCGAGGGTGCTGCGGCCCCATCTGAAGCCACATCGGAGGTTGGACAGGTGGTGTCCTGACTCCAGTAGCCAGACGAGGTGGTTATTTACCATACGCTCCATGGTTTTACAGATGCAGCTTGTGAGGGCTATGGGACGATAGTTGTTCGCTACACTCTGAGCTTTACCAGGTTTGTGAATCGGTATTACTGTTGCCTCCCGCCAAGAGGCGTGGATGACAACCGACCCTCAGATGTTGTTGAAGAGTTGAAGCAACAGTCTCAGCGCAGGTTCGGGAGATGTTTAAAAAATTGATAATGAATTCCATCAGGTCGCCATCAGAGGAAAAGTCCAAGAGCTTTCCATCTTGGCGTTCCTTGATGGCCAGAAAGCCCGGGAAGCAGTTTGCGAGAGACAAGTTTCCAGCAAAGGCGCGAGCCAATTCTTCACTTATTTCGTCGAGTGATGTGAGAATGGTGCCGTTGTGTTTCAAGACAGAAGAATCACCTCCCATTCCATTCATTTGATTCTCCTGATCATTGTCCACACTTTGCCCAATGGTGTGTGCTTGGTGATTCTAGAAACAAATTGTCTCCAACACTGCCTCCGCGCTTCTTTGATTGTTCTGCGAGCGTGAGCCCGCAGAATTCTAAAGAGCGCAAGATTTTCAGCAGCCTTTGGAATTTATGCTGAGCTTTCTTTCGTTCCTTAATAGCCCTCCTACAGCCGTCATCCAACCATGGAGGCGTCAGACACTTGGGAGTTGCCGACGTCTTAGGAACAGTTTTCTCTGCGATCCATCTCAGCATCTCAGTGAAGGAATCGATGTCACTGATGTCTGGAGTGAACTCCTCGTGACATAGGGTCTGGAAGGTGGGCCAGTTGGCTCTAGGAAGCCACCAGCTCCTCTCTCACTCTATGGGAGGCGCCCCATCACAATTAAGAATAATTGGAAAGCGGTTGGTCCAAACCCTCCATGAAAAGTCCATTGCCAGTTCTGATTCTACAATGCTGAGATCGATGGCAGAGTATGTTCCGTAGCCGGGATGCAAATATGTGTATGAACCATCGTTCAATACACACAGAGCATGACCGGCCAAAAGGTCCTCAATTTAGCATTCCTAATGTCCCCTCCCCATAATGGGTAGTGGCCGTTAAAGTCACCCATAAGTAAATAAGTGGGCGGTAACTGGTCCACAAGGGCATCCAGTTCTTGTAAAGTGAGAACGGAGCTCGGAGGAATGTAAATGGAACAGAGAGTTACAGTCTTATGCAGCGTCAGACGAACAGCTACAGCCTGTAGTGTTGTGTCTAACACCACTTGTGTACATACCACATCACATCTGACCAAGATGGAGGAGCCACCAGCGGCTTGGTCTCCATCTGGTGTGTGCTTGTTATGAATGGTGTAGCCTTTAAGACTACAACTCTCAGAAGCTTTTATATAAGTTTCTTGTAGGCAAACAGCAAGTGGTTTGAGGTTGCAACAAAGAAGAGACAACTCTTCGATGTTGCTCCTAAAACCTCGGCAGTTCCATTGAATAAGAGATCCACCTGTCCTGTCATTTTGGAGCAGCGACAGGTGTTCTCCCCCTCGCCTTTGGTTTGGGGGAGAGCCTTTGACTGCAGGTTTCCGCAGTGTCAGGCATCTCAATATCAGCCAGCGCCTGTTATCGATTTAATGTTAGATTTGTGGAAATCGATGACCCCCTGGACGTTTTGTCCGTAGGGGTCAAAGATCCCTTCGGAACTCGGTCCGACAAATTATTCGTTTTCTTTTTGGGCATCGCCGGCTCAGCCAGCGTCTGCGCCACAATACTATTATTACTTTTGATATTTTCTTGGGTCGAAACCGGAGTCGAAATCGGGACTGGTGAAAAGTTTGTGTATCTCAGAACAATTGATGGTATTAAAGTCTATGCTGTTAGATTAAATTGAAATAGTTGTCAGAGAACTTCTACACATCTTCTTTAGATATATCAACTATCTACTTCCAAAATCACTTGTTGGGCTCAGTAACTGAAATATCACGCAAGAAGACACAATATTGTACTCACATGGTTTAATCCAACACTAAAGTTGCTACAGGCACATGTACATAGTCTGGGCTGGCTGGTGGTGGTGGTGAGAGAGAGCGCGCACGCGCCATGCACACTTATTTATAGGTTTTAATCTGGGTAACAGTCAGGAGACCCCAGCCTGTACCCGGCAGGCCCTTGGCTGCAGAGTACCAATGCAACCAGGTACCAGTCAGGTGACCCTAGCCTGTACCCGGCAGGCCCTTGGCCACAGAGTACCAATGCAACCAGGTACCAGTCAGGTGACCCAGCCTGTACCCGGCAGGCACTTGCCTGCAGAGTACCAATGCAACCAGGTACCAGTCAGGTGACCTAGCCTGTACCCGGCAGGCCCTTGTCTTCAGAGCACTAAATAAAAACCACCCCAAAATTCCCAAATATTATACATCGATAAATCGCCCCTAGAATCATGGATGTCTACCGTAGACGTTTTTCCTCATTCCAGTACGATCCAGCGCAGCCATGATTCTAACAAATAGAGTCGGAAAATATCATATAAAAATGTTTACATAATAACTTGGCTCGTCATCTTATTCTTTGTTTACAATAATAGAGTGCCCTGTTCACAGCTATAAAAAAATGGAACTAGAACTACAGAGTTATCATACGGTGATATGAGGCTCCCCACAATATATTAGGATTGTGTTAGCTACCCTTACTCCTGCTAAATTTGGAAGAATTCTTGGTTTCCATCATATATTCCTCATCCACTGTATGGTCCTCTCAGTCATCTTTAACCATCACTTTTTATTGATATCTGTTCCCTTCTCGAATGTTTTTATGGTACGAGTGGTAATCCTTGGAGAACCTAGTCATGGCACCACTTGTAGACCTGGACCGGTTCGGTTGTGGAATCTTGGAACATTGTCTTCACCATCTTTGCCCCAGTCCTGTTACCCAAGGGGGTTTTATTGGCCACTTCCCATAGGTGAATGTCTGTGGGCCTTACCACCCCCTCAGTCAAGTGGCTGCTTCTTGTGCAAGGCATACCTGTGCTATCCTCAATAGCTGCTTCCCAGATGCACACAGCCGTCGGTCCGACGTCGGCCGACGGCGACTCGACGGTGGAAACCGCCATCGGGCCGACTTTGTTTTGTCCAACCTCCCACCGTCGACTCGACGGTGGCTGCCGCCATCGCCCCGATGGCGGAAACCGCCGACGAGCCAACAGCGACAAAACAACGTCGGCCCGATGGCGACAAGCGCCATCGGCCCGAAGGCGACAAACGCCGTCGGCCCGAAGGCGACAAACGCCGTTGGGCCGACGTTGTTTTGTCCAACCTCCCACCGTCACCCCGACGGTGACAAACGCCGTCGGCCCGAAGGTCATCTTGTTTTTTCCCCCCGAGAAGACACTGTCACTCTAGTGTCAATACGTACAGGTGCAAAAATATTAGTTTTATTCAAAATTAATAGAAATCGAGAAGCCTAACCTTATAAATTTAATATAATCTTTTTGGTAACGATATTGTCTATATCCTTTTTCTGTATGGGTTAGGGTTAGTGCTTACTTAAACACAGAAAAAGTGAAATATCTCTACAACCACTCCACGTAGAAACAAATCGCTTGGTACACATATAGACAACATAGTTACCAAAAAGATTATATTAAATGTATAAGGTTAGGGTTCTTGATATCTATTAATTTTGAATAAAACTAATATTTTGCAACTGTACGTATTGACACTATAGTGACAGTGTCTTCTCGGAAAAAACCAAGATGGCGGTTCTTTGACAACATTCCGTACAGGGTAATTCAAATCGTATTAACATGAATAATTCCATTAATACATCCTAATAAATTACAAAACTTTTACAAAATAATCTACACATATTAATAAACAAACCTGTTAAATAATTCCTTAAAATTCCTCCGATTTTTGGAGTTATTTGTAGAAAAAGAACGCTGCTCAACGATCGCACGTGTTCCGGTGGCGACTCGAGCCGGAAACCAAATTTAAAGAACTGCGCATGCACGGATCAACACCGTCGGCCCGACGGTGGCCCGACGGTGGCTCAGATGTGGAAAATCAATGGAAACCAGCGGCGAACCACCACCGTCGGCCCGATGGTGGCCCGACGGTGGCGACTTGAACTGAGTCGAACTGTCAACAAACCGTACCTGATAATTCAAATCGTATTAACACGAATAATTCCATTAATATGTCGTAATAAATTACAAAACTTTTACAAAATAATCTTAACATATTAATAAACAAACCTGTTAAATAATTCCTTAAAATTCCTGCGATATCTGGAGTTATTTGTTGAAAAAGAACGCTGCTCAACGATCGCACGTGTTCCACTGGCGACTCGAGCTGGAAACCAAATTTAAAGAACTGCGCATGAGCGCACCACCACCGTCGGCTCGACGGTGGCTCGACGGTGGAAAGGGATTGAAAGCCAACATCGGAACACCACCGTTGGCCTGACGGTGGCTTGACGGTGGACCAAATGTGGAAAATCAATGGAAACCAGCGGCGAACCACCACCGTCGGCCCGACGGTGGCCCAACGGTGGCTCAAATCAGGAAAGGGATTGAAACCCAGCGGCGAACCACCACCGTCAGTCCGACGGTGGCCCGACAGTGGCTCAAATCAGGAAAGGGATTGAAAATCAAAGTCGGACCACCACCGTTGGTGGAAAGTCGGTGGCGACGGTGCGACCAATAGCCGACGTCGGCCCGACGGCTGTGTGCTATCTGGGTTACAGGCAGACTTGTGTTGCTGCTGATACCACATTCGATGCCCTATGACCAGTCCTTGACCATCATCCCACGTCTTCGGTTCTCTCGCTCCACTTCAATTTTCATACTGAGGCCATTCTTCTTCAATATATATGCCTGGTCACCAAGTTTCCCACCCATCAATTACTTTGAACCTGAATAATTAGTTTAGTACCTCATAAAACCATAATCACTCTTTGTATTGTCTTAATACATAGCATAATTTCTTGACTGGTTCACTTAAACAACAATGCTGTGGTGTGATGTCATCGGAAACCTGTTTAGCTGTTGTGTTGGTTCCAATGAAGACCTTGTCAGTTTGGCCTGCATCACTATGCTGATGTGGACATCTCTGGTGTGATTCCATGTTTATGGCGGTAAACATCTGATCAGCTCATTGTCTGCGAACCTGTGTATTAATGAAAATACATATTCTTTTAATTATCATGACACATAGCAACTTCCCTTCATCATGTGGAATATACTCATTAAATAATACGCCCCTTGAAAATAACAAAAGAAAAAAAAACCATGAGTTTGAAAACCATGAGTTCTTTTTTTCTTTCAAATACGTAAGTTAAGCACATTGTTAAATGACAATCTATTCTCATATTAACTAATATTTACAACATGTTTAATATGGTTATATATTTGTGCATCCCAGCTTATGGCCAGTATGTATCATGTTCATTACTTTT
This sequence comes from Branchipolynoe longqiensis, assembly GCA_030323885.1. Taxonomy (NCBI): domain Eukaryota; kingdom Metazoa; phylum Annelida; class Polychaeta; order Phyllodocida; family Polynoidae; genus Branchipolynoe; species Branchipolynoe longqiensis. Next base: position 69,094,129 of record CM059186.1, on the reverse strand, counting down.
CAGCTGGGATTAATCTTTGCTGATATTTGCCAGATTATGCTACTATCAATCTTTCCCATTATTGATACTATTCCTCCTCCAACAATCAGTTAATGTATGTTTACCACATTTATATTATGTATGACTGGTAGTGATATTCGTTGCTATATATCAGATCACCATACTTGTATACAATATGTTTACATTACTCAAACCAGGCACAATTAATTAAACCAGGCATGTATATATGTTGTTATTTCAGCATTATGTATGACTGGCAATGACCTCCATTTTTAGGCATCAGAAAACCACATTTGCAACATATATTCAAACCAACATACAATGTGTATTGTTTTTGGGTAGATTTAGTGCTGTCACAAGATATGAACCATGTGTTGTTCATAATTTGTTTACTGCAACCACATATACCCACTTTGTACACAAAATACTGTATAACAGTAATACAAAACATTGATAACATGGCATACTTATTGGAATGTCCATGTTTTGGAACTATCTTGTTCCTGTACATCGGATCTGGTAGTACTTCCCTTGTACACAGCCAAACTGACCAACATTGCAATACTTATGCTAAGGTTAATACTTATACTAAGATAATAATATCTCTCTTAATGACAGGGTTATTATGCAGACACACAAAACACAAAACATGGCTACCTACCCAGTCCTTGTACTCATCTCTACCCATGACTATGTATACTCATGGGAACACCCAAAACTTGAGATCACTTTTGATCTTGCCATATCAGATATTGAGTTAGAGTCAATAAATGTTAGTATTCAATGGTCAGTCACTACTGTGTGCAACGGCAACACCCATTATCACCCTACACGCCTTTCTCTTCGCCATGTTCCTTGACAGTATATAAGGTTAGGCCACCCAGATTGTGCTAGTATGGTGCTAGTCTCATATCAGTAGCTACAATATCTCCATCCTAGTCACCTCTGTAGATTCAAACCAACATTACTGAGTTGGATATACTTGTATACTGCCTGCCTCCTTACACAATATTTATTCCTGGCTGGGTACTTCTGTTGAGCTTGCCATAATGACATTTGTCACCTCCTAACCTCCCTTAGCCTAGGCTGACATACTCTACCTTTATATATCAAATACAATGCAATTTTCCTTACCCTCTTAGTAATACAGTACTATTCAACATTAGTAATTCTGATTTTGACACCAAGCTCCGAGCCACCTTTTATCATTTCCCACTACCTGCTCCAGAATAAATTGTCCTAGTGTCACAAACCCAGATAACCAAGATGCCCCAGACCCCACAATCCCAACTGGTGATGTTAACACACTTTCCACATAGTTGCAATGGTTCATGTTTCCCCTTATTGTGTTACTAAATACCATCTCCCTCAAATAGGCTTGTAGTACAGACACCATCTAGCCCATACAAGATGACCAACACCAGGCAGAAAGTATTCTCCAAATGTCACTACCATTATGCTTATTTCAAATCAATTGTATTTTATCAAGAGTTCAGGTCGCGACTACTGAACCCCCAACAAAACACCCTACACTCACACTATCCACCTATCTTATATCACCTACTGAAATGCAAGATCCCTGCCTCCTGGACATCAGACTGGAATAGACACTAGCACCTGACATTGTGAAATTTTAAAGACAATTGTCTAGTCTAAATACAACACTAACTGCAGAATTTGTATATTTTATATTTTCTACAATTATGTGCACTTCTTGCCTATCCCTGTTTCACCACTAGTATGACCTAATATTCCTCTTGTTAACTGTACACACTTTTAACCATATGCAAAAGACCCGGCACCAGTGTCTTCATCTCAATATGTGATCGCGATACTCTCTGGCAGTCCCAAAGCTCTGCATGTGGTGCGGTCCGTGTGGCTGATGGGCATGGTTGTGACTGACCAAACCTTTGTGGTTGGTTATGTGGCATCAATACATGTTTGTGCACATTTCTTGTTTTGGGCATGCATGTGAATGGCTGTTTACATAGTCCTCTATAAAAAGGAATACTACTTGTGCCCCTACACTCTAACCGTTGTCTTTGTTTCCCATACTGCACCCCAATCCCTGGGACCACACTCTGTTGTCTCTGTGTTCTCGTCCGTCTATAGTTGATACCAGCCCAATCTATATCCGGTTCACATTTCTTAATATGCTGTTCAACCGTCTTTCTTCACCAGTAGGCCCAACCACAGACACCACAGCCCCCCATTGTTTGACCACCACAAAACCCCCACCCCAATGGGGCTCCAGAGGACCTCTTTCCTGCACCTTCACCAGTACTGCATCTCCAACCTCTAACATGGCCGCATTGGCTTGCTTTTGTGCTCTTTTGTGGTTAGTTTCTTTGTTCTTTGCACGGTTATCAATCACCTGCTGAACTGCTTTTGCCAACTCCTCTACTCTGTCTGCAAGTTTGAACTTGGTTGTTCCCAGATCCCTATGAACTAACCTACTGTAGGGAATACCAGGGCCCATATGTATGAGCCAATTTTTAACCGGACCGGGGTTAAAGGAGGGTGCCAGGTTAGCTAACCCCGGGGTTCCAAATGTGTCAGGGGGGATGTATGGGTCCAAAGCGCGCATGGGTTAGCTAACGTTTCAGTTATTTATAGATTTGGGAAATCCCTCTGGGTTTGTAGGCATATATTAGGCTCAAATATATTAAATGCTATCATATTTAACAAAATTACATACGCAATAAGTGAAATTTTATCAATTTAACCCTAAATTCGAATCCTTCTTAAGGCTACCGCCGCATTGGCGGCGATATTAATAGTTATATTTTCGAATCGACGAACGTACAGTAAACAAACCGCCGCCGCCGCCAGTATGGAAAGCGATGTCGATGCGGCGGCGGTGGCGATTTGTTTACTTTACGTTCGTCGATTAGAAAATATAACTATTGATATCGCCACCAATGCGGCGGTAGCCTTAAGAAGGGTTCGAACTTAGGGTTAAATTGATCAAATTTCACTTATTGCGTATGTAATTCTGTTAAATATGATCGCATTGAATAGATTTGGCCATAATCGGTGCCTAACCCCACCTTTAACCCTCCTTTCGCATGGGGTTAGTGCAGGCGACTTTAAACTCACCGAGTTAGTTTAACCCCGACACATACATACAGGCTTTTTGCCACTAACCCGGTGATGCGGATTCCGAGGGACACCAGTTTGCCAGGGACACTTCCATTCAAACGCATTGTTAACGGCCGTGAGCAAATCTTCATACAGAAGAAGTCAAATATCTCCCAAATTACACCATCTAGAAACAAATCGCTTGGTACACATATAGAAAACATCTTTACCATAAAGACTATATTAAATTTATATGGTCAGGGTTCTTGAATTCTATTAATTTTGAATAAAACTAACGTTTTGCACTGCGCGTACCGTCAAACTCAAGGCATTGTCAATGGCAGTGAGCAATCTTCATACATAAAATACAGAAGAAGTCAAATATCTCTCAAATTACACCATCTAGAAACAAATCGTTTGGTACACATATAGAAAACATCTTTACCAAAAACATTATATTAAATTTATAAGGTTAGTGATGACGCTGTTCGATTTTGACGCATGTGCAGAAGCGATGTGTCCCTTGCAAACTGGTGTCCCTGGGAAACCGCAACACCGGGAAATCCGCACAACGCCGGGTTATGACTGCTAACCCGGGCTCATACATATGGGCCCAGGATTCCTACCATATGTTAGGAAGAAGGGGGAAAAAGATACAGATGTAGTTATTCTGTGGGCTAATAGAACATCGCGCAGATACATTTCCCAACATTCACCCCGTGAGTTTACCAGTTTCCTCAACATGCCTTTATACTTTAAGACTTTTGTGAAATCTCTCAATACAACCATTAGCTTGTGGGGAATAGGGTGATGTGTGCCTCACTTCTACTCCACACTCTTCAAATAATTCATGACTAACTTATTTCTAAACTCACACCCTCGATCTGTTAAAAATACTTCTGGTGGAGAGAATCTAGGAATGTACTCCCCTACTAAGTAGCCATAAATCCCTTGTGCTGACTTATCTTTCAGTGGCTTCACCTCTACCCAACCAGTGTTGTGGTCAATAATTGATAGCAAAAATCGGTTTCCATTTGGACTGAATGGGTATGGTCCTGCGAGATCATACCACTGTGTGTGCCACAACTGTGTGTGCTACCACTGTGTGTACCACCACTGTGTGTGCTGCCACTATGTGTGCTATCACTGAATGTGTTGCCACTGTGTGCTACCACTGCGTGTGCTACCACTGTGTGATACCACTGTGTGCTGCCACTGTTTGTGCTTCCACTGTGTGTGCCACCACTGTGTGTGTTACCACTGTGTCGCACTTCCACTGTGTGTGCCACAACTGTGTGTGTCATCTCTGTGTGTGCTATCCCTGTGTGTGTTACCACTGTGTGCTACCACTGTGTGTGTTACCACTGTGTGTGTTACCACTGTGTGTGCCACAACTGTGTGTTCCATCTGTGTGTGTGCTACCACTGTCCCAGATAGCACACGGCCGTCGGCCCGACGGCGGCCCGACGGCGGCCGCTCGGTCGGCCGGACGGTGGAAACCACCGTCGGGCCGACTTTGTTTTGTCCAACCTCCCGCCGTTGACTCGACGGCGGCTGCCGCCGTCGCCCCAATGGCGGAAACCGCCGACGAGCCAACAAGACACTGTCACTCTAGTGTCAATACGTACAGGTGCAAAAATATTAGTTTTATTCAAAATTAATAGAAATCGAGAACCCTAACCTTATAAATTTAATATAGTCTGTACGTATTGACACTATAGTGACAGTGTCTTCTCGGAAAAAAACAAGATGGCGGTTCTTCGTCAACATTCCGTACAGGGTAATTCAAATCGTATTAACACGAATAATTCCATTAATACATCCTAATAAATTACTAAACTTTTACAAAATAATCTAAACATATTAATAAACAAACCTGTTAAATAATTCCTTAAAATTCCTGCGATTTCTGGAGTTATTTGTAGAAAAAGAACGCTGCTCAACGATCGCACGTGTTCCGGTGGTCAGGTTGGGGAAACACCTGAATTGAGAGTCCGTTGGTACAATCGGGTCCGTTGATGTAATCTAGTATGTTAATTGGTAGGCTTTACTATAGGAAAATGTGTTTTTGGCTATATCCAGTGAACCTGTATTATGGGGTGATAAATATTTATATTAATAGAAAGAGCCAAATCTGCTCCACTAATTAAATAAATATTAGCCACATTTGGTGTTTCATTTAAGAGTAATTAAGGATTGAATTTACATTAAAACAGAAGGATTTTAATGTATTACTATTACATCTCATATCATGGTGGTTTTATTCAACTGGCAAATAATATTCATATCATTAAAGAAAACATCTGCTGGTTTTTAATTTATGTGACCAGCGAGATCTGGTGATCATGTCCTAGCAAAAATATGCCTTATATATGGCAGAATGAGTGTGTGCACACTGTGTGTTGTGTGTCTGCCACTGAGCATCCCCCCCCCCACACACACACATAGTGCATGGGTGAGCAACAGAGGCCACCCTCCTCTGCGTGCAAACAAGGGTGGGAAGGGGTTACCATGGTTACTAATTAAGAGAGGGTGTGGTTGAGAAGCACACTGACATCAACACCAGCATCTCACCCCCCTACACACATTCCCCTCCTCACACCCATGCCTCACCCAATTTCCTCCTCCCCTTACAAATCGCACATCTCACAGGGTGGGGGGGGGGGTCCGGCATGCACCTCGTCGGCCCCCTGTGCAGGGCGCGACCCACCACTCCCTTGTATACATATATACATGTATACATTTATACATATATACATATATACAGATATACATATATACACACACCCACACACCCCCAACGACCCCATACACAGTGACTGTGAGTGGGCATGTGTGTGTGGGGTGGGGGCTGTATGGGGTGCATATCTGATGTGTTGGGTGGAGGTCTGTGTTTATGGTAGAAAGGCTAGATAGTGGACCTTGGTACTTACTCCAGGGGCCGTATGCACGAATCTGTGTTAGGCTTAGCCGGAGTTAAGGCACTAGCCGCGGTTAGCTACCTCAGGGTAGCGGGGGGTTGGAGAAATGTGTGAATCGGTATGCACCAATGTCGTAGCCGGAGCGGATAGCTAACCGTAAGTTTATTTATAGATTTGAGAATTGCCTCGAGTCGACAATATGAATAACGCCGCCAATGCGGCGCCGGCATTAATATCGGTTCGAATTTAGGGTTAAATTGATAAGATTTCACTTATTGCATATGTAATTCTGTTAAATATGACAGCATTGAATAGATTTGGGCCTAATATATTGCCGTCGATTCGGCTGCGGCCATTTTTAATTGACATTGGACAGTATGGATATCGACATCGCTGCGGCGGCGGCGGCGATTTGTTTACTTTACATTCATCGATTCGACAATATTAATGTCACCACCAATGCGGCAGCAGCGTTAATATCGCTTCGTTGTTAGGGTTATTTTGATTAAATTTCACTTATTGCGTATGTAAATTTTTTTAATATGATCGCATTGAATAGATTTTGCTGTAATATATCGGCAGCCGCCACACTAACCGGACCGGGTAGGCCTTACCCCACATCAAAAAGTTGGCTTAGGTTAGCCTAGGCTAAATTTCGCGGTTATCGCTAACACCGATTGGTGCATACCGATTTCTCACATTTAGCCATGTGGAGCTAGCCTAGCCGCGGTTACGGCCATAACACCGATTCGTGCATACGGCCCCAGTGCTCTACTGCCCTCTACCCCTCCCTACCCTCCCCCGTCGCCCCCCCCCCCATCACATTTCTACTGATTGTGTGTTAAGGCCCTGTCACACTACGACGTTTCTCACGAATGCGCTTCGACGCGTGGCGACGTGTTGCATGTTTGGGCGAACCGTCGGTACATGACCGGTACCTTACCGGTGCGTTACCAGCGCATTACCAGCGCGTTAGCCGCACGTTACCGGCGCGTCGGTACACGTTGAAGGATAGCAACATGTGAATGGACACGTCAGCGCGCGTCGGGCCGTGTCGAGGTTTTGTGCTTGCACAAAACTTTCGACGTTAGCAACACGTCAAAACCCGTTGGCATCGCGCTGGCATCAACGTCGGTTAACATTAGCTTTTTTTCCCCCAAAATGCGACCGTTCCGTCGGCGCGTCCGTAACGTCCCATCGACGGGTAGTGGGCGCGCTATTGGCGTTGCTCCAGCATATATCGGCGCGTTGGACGTGTTGCCGGCGTGCCTGGACGCGTTGGCGGCGGGTGTGGACGCGTTGTGGGCGCGTCCTAATGTGTTGCTGGCGGGTATGTACGGGTTCACACAATACTAACACGATACCAATGCACTGCCTCCACGCCGTAAACGCGCTGACAGCGTGCCGACAACACGCCAATAACACGCTACCGACACGCTACAGACATGCTAATAACACGCTACTAACATGCCAATAACGCGCCTCCAACCCGCCACTAACACGCTGCGCCCCGTCAAACTTTCTCCCAAAGCGCCAAAGAGTTGGACGTGTGTCGACGGGTTGCAAATATTTTGCGCATTGCCAGCGCGCCGGTGAGAAACGTTGTAGTGTGACAGGGCCTTTAGGGGTGGCCATCACACGCCGGGTGCTCTGCCATAGCGATTTGGCTCTCCACACACACACACAGACACACACACACATGCACAGACACAGCTGCATGAACCTGATCTAAGAGTAATTAAGGATTGAATTTATATTAAGACAGAAGGATTTTGATGTATTGCACCTCATATCATGGTGGTATTGTTAAACTGGCAAAAAACATCTTGAGATTTTGTGTGGTCTGGATAGCAAGTGAGTGTGTGATGGGGAGGGGATGAAATGTCATATATGCATACACCTATACATGCATACATGTATAGATATATACATGGGACCGATTTTAAATGGTCCATTTATAGAGGTGGTCATGTAGGGATTTCTTTTTGTATCATTACTATTGTATTGTATGTGCGATCGTTTGTGACCATGGTTACTGATTTGGACATGGTGTGAGTGACCAAGGTTAGCACAGAACACACATTGTTGGAAGTGGTATTTTATTTAATTAGAATATTTGTTAGGATAATTTGGTGGTGAATGATGGGTACGAGGTGTCCATGCATGCATGCATGCATACATATACATACATATACATACACATACATGCATACACATATAGATAGTGATAACCCCTTTATCATGTGTAATAATGCCTGTAGAGTCTGGCATCCCCCCCCCCCCCTCGGTGGGGGGGGGGGGGGTGACCACCCATCATGCACAGCACCGCCTCCTGTAGCCCGGTATTCTCGATGTCGGCATGACGTCACAACCCCGGAAACTAGCCCGCGAAGGGTAAAATACTGCAGTGTTGTGCGGTGCAGCAATGCTATGTCTATGCGAAGCATTTATTTTTGTAAAATAAATTTAAAAGCTTTCATTCGATCGATTAAAAATATCTTAATGCACGATTGAAGAGGAAGATCTGAAGTATTTAATGTAACCTAAGAGCAATTTACTCTGAAAGTATTAAAAACAGAAATAATAGTGAAAGTTGGGATATTCTGAGTGTCACTGCCAGTGTTAGCCTTACCAGATCATGGCCTCAAAAACTATTTTCACAAAATAAATTCAAGAACTTCCAATTGGCTGATAAAAAAAAACCTGAATGTGAAGTTGTAGAGAAAGATCTGAACTATTTAATAGAAACAAGAGAAATTTGCTTACAAAGCACCAAAAATGACAAATTACTGTGATAGTTAGGGTAGTTTTAATGTTGTCTCTATGAGACTGGCATTTGTTTTACCCTTCGCGCGCCGTGAACCCCAAAAGTGCCCGGATGTCCGACTGAGTGGGATGTGTGTGTTTGTGTGCATGCACATATGCCAGTATGTGCATGTATGTATGTATGCATGTAGGCCTGTATGTATGCATTTATGGATGTGGATGTATGGATATGTATTGATGTATGTATGGATGTTTATGCATACGCGCATGTATGCAAATATATGTATGCATGTGCACCCCACACCTATCATTCACCAACAAATATTGTAATTAAATAAAATACCACTTCCTACAATGTGTGTTCTTCATCAACTCCCTTATCCTGTGCTAACCTTGGTCACTCACACACTATCTTAATTAGTAACCATGGTAACCCCCACCCACCCCTGTTTGCAAGCATCAGGGCCCCCTCTGCCACTCCCCAGTGCACCCCACACTGTCCACTGTGTGTCTGTGTTTGATGGGGTGTGGGGGGGGGGATGTGTTGGGGTGAGGGAGGCCTGAACAGTGGTTCAGTCAGAGTGATACAGACACACTCATTCCTACCCAATGTTATGAGGCAGCAATAACCATAATTATATATTTAGTTTCTATATATAACACCAAATATGTGTTTTCACAGGCTTTGGTCAGAGGCCCCCGCCACAACCCGTCCAGCCCTCCCCCCTCTCCCAGGGCTACATACATACATATGTACATAGATATATACATGCATATATACCTATATATACACAGGGCTACATACATATATACATACATATTTTAATTATGATATTATACATGCATACATATATACATATACATATATAAATCCAAATTGTAAAGAATCTTAGTAATTTTGTCATTGAAATAAATCCATGAGACTTGGAATTCATCTATAATTCTAGTTGAGAAGTGGGAGCTAGAAACATCAACACTGGAGGAGGACCCAAGGACTGCTTCTGATAACCCTCCCTCTCGACCCCCTCCCCCTCCCCCCACACACACACTGTCATCACAGGTGTTCCCTGTCCACAATGTCAAGTCAAGTCTCAGACTGGTGCTCTACCACTTAGTTCTTCAACCTCCACACACACAGCCTCCTGCCAGGGTGGGTGTTGGAAAGTTGAGGTCATGCAGGCTTAGATGTAAACACCCGCTAAGAGCGAAAATAAATACATATATACACATATGCATAAATATGGATGTCTGCATGTATGTATGTACGTATGTACATATGTATGTATGTATGTATGCATGTATGTATGTATGCATGTATGTCCTAACAAATATTTAATCAAATAAAATATAACCACATGAAAGTTTGGTTTAACTGTCCCAGTCAGGCTGCTTCTGATACCCCCCCCCCCCACACACACACTACTCCTACTGATTGTGTGCCAGGGGTGGCCTTCACAAGTGTTCCCAGTGAATTGACCCTCCACACACACACACTCCTACTAGTACCAGGGTGGGTGTGGGGTAGCTGCAGGCTTGTGGCTAAGATGTTTACACAAGCTATGCACGAAAATACATACATATACATAAATATAGATGTTTACATGTATGAATGTATATATGTATGTATGTATGTATGCATGCATGCATGCATGTATGTATGTATGTATGTGTGCCTCCATCATTCACTAGCAAATTGTCCTAACAAATTTTGTAATTAAATAAAATATCACATGTGTGTTCTTCAACCCCCTCATCTGTGCTAACTTAGGTCACCCACACCCTGTCCTAATTAGTAACCATGGTAGCCCATAGGGGAGAGGCAGTGGTGGGGGTGGGGATGGGGAGAGGAGGATGCACTCAGGACCGGTCCCAGGGCTGACCAAGGGTTAAGTGACAGACACACAGCACACATTTAATGTAAATTCAATCCTTAGTTACTCTTAAATAAAACACCAAATGTAGCTGATAGTCACTTAATTGGTGAAGCAGGTTTGTCTCTTTCTAGTGATATCAATATTTATTACCTGAACAAACAGGTTCACTGGATATAGGTGATAACACATTTTCCTATAGTAAAGCCTACCAATTAACATACTAGATTACATCAACAGACCCGATTGTACCACCAGACTGTCAATTCAGGTGTTTCCCCAACCTGGTGGTGATTCGAAGTAAACAAACCGTATCGGATAATTCAAATTGTATTAACACGAATAATTCCATTAATACTTCGTAATAAATTACAAAACTTTTACAAAATAATCTAAACATATTAATAAACAAACCTGTTAAATAATTCCTTAAAATTCCTGGGATTTCTGGAGTTATTGGTAGAAAAATAACACTGCTCAACGATCGCACGTGTTTTGGAGGCGACTCGAGCCGGAAACCATATGTAACGAACTGCGCATGCGCGGATCAACACCGTTGGCCCGACGGTGGCCTAACGGTGGCTCGAATGTGGAAAATGAATGCAAACCAGCGGCGGGCTACCGCCATCGGCCCGACGGTGGCCCGACGGTGGCTCAAAAGTGGAAAGAGATTGAAACCTAACGTCGGAACGCCACCGTAGGCCCGACGGTGGCCCGACGGTGGCTCGAATGTGGAAAATGAATGCAAACCAACGTCGGAACACCACCGTAGGGCCGACGGCGGCCCAACGGTGCCTCGAATGTGGAAAATGAATGCAAACCAACGGCGGCCCACCACCTTCGGCCCGACGGTGGCCCGACGGTGGCTCAAAAGTGGAAAGGGATTGGTACCCAACGTCGGAACACCACCGTCGGCCCGACGGCGGCTCAAATGTGGAAAATGAATGCAAACCAATGGCGGCCACCACCGTCGGCCCGACGTTGGCTTGAATGTGGAAAGGGATTGATTCCCAACGTCGGAACACCACCGTCGGCCCGACGGTGGCCCGACGGTGGAAAGTCGATGCCGACGGTCCGGCCAATAGCCGACGTTGGGCCGACGGCTGTGTGCTATCTGGGTGTGTGTGCTACCACTGTGTGCCACCACTGTGTCCATTTCCACTGTGTGTGCCACAACTGTGTCTGCCATCTCTGTGTGTGCTACCACTGTGTGTGTTACCCCTGTGTGCTACCACTGTGTGTGCTTCCACTATGTGTGCCACAACTATGTGCCATCTCGGTGTGTGCCACAACTCTGTGTCTTACCACTGCATGTGCCACAATTGTGTGTGCCATATCTGTGTGTGCCACAACTGTGTGTGCTACCACTGTGTGCATCCACTGTGTGTGCCACAACTGTGTGTGCCATCTCTGTGTGTGCTACCACTGTGTGTGCTATCACTGTGCCCTACCACTATGTGTGCTTCTACTGTGTGTGCCACAACTGTGTGTGCTACCACAGCGTGTGTGCTACCACTGTGTTTGTCCCACCACTGTGTGTGCTACCTTATGTATGGCATATACTCTGCACCAATTTTCTTGATTGATGTCGCGTCCCCAACACCCCCTCCTCCCACACCCCACCCCCATGGCATTTTGTGATCTGTATAGGCAGTCACCTGCGCCCCAAATAAGTAAGCACGAAGTTTGGTCAGACAATACATAAGGGCATAACCTTCCTTTTCAATTGTTGGGTAATTTAGTTGTGCTGCACTGAACCTTCCACTGACTAAGTGTACTGGTCTTTCTATGCCTCTCTCATCTTCTTGCACCAACACCCCCCCAAAGCTGTAGTCTGATGCATCAGTAAATAATTTATAAGGCTTTGCAGGATCCGGAAACTTCAATATCAAACAATTTAACAGCAACTGCTTCAATTCAACCCAAGCCAATTGGCACTTTTCATCCCACTGGAATTTAGTATTCTTGCCTGTCAACCTTGACATTGGCGCTACTACATCAGCATAATTTGGCATTAGCTGCCTGTAATAGTTGGCTGACCCCAACAGTCTACGGATCTCTCTCTTGTTGGTAGGAGGGGCCATGTCCCTGATTGCTACAAATTTATCTGGATCTGCCTTTAGCCCTTCACCACATACAACAAACCCAAGTAATTTAACCTCTGCTAGTCCAAAGTGGCACTTCTCTTCCTTGACAACAAGTCCATGTTTCCGCAACTCCTCTAACACCTCTGCCACATGTGTTAAGTGTGCTTCCTCAGTCCCTGAATAGATAATTATATCATCCAGGTAGATCAAATATGAAACCCCCAAATATTTAGCCAAAATAGAGTTCATCATTCTTTGAAACACTGCTGGGGACAACCCAAACTACATTCTTTTGGATTGATATATGCCCCGGTGTGTAGAGATAGTTTTTTTTTTCTTACTTTCTTCTGCCATTCTCACCTGGTGATATCCACTTTTTAAATCAATAGTGCTAAACACCTTAGCATTTACCAGTTGATCGAATATATCTTGTATCCGTGGAAGAGGATATGCATCCTTATAAGTTACCTCATTAAGACGCCTATAATCCCCACACAAACGAATACCTCCATCTTTCTTTGGGACTATTGTGAGTGGGCTACTCCAGGCACTACAACTTGGCTCAATTATATCATTGTCTAGCATCCTCTTAATTTCTGCTTCTACCAGCTTCTGCTCTAGCTAAAGGTATCCTGTATGGTCTCTGATTTATTGGGTGAGCATTCCCTGTATCAATAACCATTTCTACTACATTAGCAGCTCTAAGTTTCTAATTCTCCTTTGGAAATAGATGCGGAAATTGTATCCGCCAATATTCTAATTCCGAAACGACACCGGCAATACCAACAAGTGATTCATTACGGCTAACCCATGGATAGGCTTCACCACACAATATAATCTCTTCCCTGTGATAACATAAATGGGCCTCACACTCCTTCATCATATCACTGCCAAATAAAAATTCATGTTGCAGTTCCGTCACCACATGGAACTGGCACTTCTTTCCCAATACAAAAATATCTGCTATCCCCTTGGTTGGAATTAAGTGTTTTGATGGGGACCTTACTCTTAATCCTGGAGCTAACTTCTCACTAGCCATACCATTCTCTATTAATTTATTCCAACAATCTTCCCGAATAATGCTATGACTGGCACCCAAATCTATCAAACCTGCGCATAAGATTCCACCAAATCTTATGCGTACACATGGTCTCTGATCGAGTGCCTTTACAAGTTTCCCGGCACCTGATTTGCTACTGATGACTGTTGAGGCGCATCCCTAAATTGTTCATTCTGCAATTTTTCTTTTCTCTCCCATTCAAACTTATGAGGACAATTCCTCACTATGTGTGGGCCCTTACACAAATAACACATGAGGGGTGGACGGTTGATATCATTGCTTCTGCGTGCTTGACCACCTCTCATATAACCATGTTGATAGAAAGGATTCTGCCCTACTCCATTGTACTGCCCTCTAGCACGTCTCTGACCATAACCACTGTGGGATGGTGCTTTATGCTGCTCGTGACCCACAGATGGTCTGCCATGGCTTGTCCAGGCAACCGCTTCTTTATAGCTATCATACTCTGGACCCTGCACTGCCTGCACCATCCCCTGGCCATGCTGTTTATGCTGCAATATGTGACATGCCTTTTTTTTTTTTTAGCATTCCAATATTCACATGAACTGCTGTCAATCCAATATTACAACACCATGGCAATTTCCAAAAGTAAAGAGAACCAGTGAAGGACAATATAATCATAGTTTAACACATATAAATTATATTGGACACCTGAAATGCATCTAATTCCTATTTTATCAGTAGGTATGTGACAAATTAAAAAATAATTTGTTTAAAAAGGAATGTACACTATCTCAATGAACAGATAGCAACAGAGCTTGGACAGATCTTAAACCTGACAGTCATACAACTTTCATAAAGTAATATTAAGAAAGTTATAGCAGTTTAAATTAAAGAAAATATGTTCTGTAAAGGCAGAGTTTTCATGTCTTGCTTACAAGCACCAACTGCATTTCAGCATGTAAAATAAAACATTGTGAATGACATAAATAACCGTGAAGGCATTAGTAGTATAGACTGCCAGTGCTGCGGCATTTGCACCACATATTAGTATACGCTGATAGTGCTGCGGCGTTAGAAGCACGCACTAGCAGTATATGCTGAGAGCTCTGCGCTGTGAATGCATTAGCAGTATATGCTGCCAGTGCTGCGGCGCCCGCACCACACACCATATACGCTGATGGTGCTGCAGCGCGAAACAATGCACCGATTGGCCGACTGTCATATGAACTATCCGCGTACTAACAAAAGTTGGATATCAATCAATATTTGTTCGATTTAGATCAAATAAAGACTGAAATCTGTCAATTTAATGGCCTTCAAAATGACAGCATTCACATAAAGCTTGAGCGGAGGTCACGTTCCGAATCAACATTTTATTGCGCAATGAAAATCATCGCGATTGAAACATGATGATGTCACCGCATTGCCTAGTGCTACTGCCAATTGCCACGGATTTCCAATTCAAAATATTATGTACGCACATCACAATTTTCATGGATATTTGAATGAACTATGCATAATGATTGACATGAACATCACAAAAATAATGTATGCATACCACAAATGCAATCATACACATCAACCCAATGTGAACCTCACACACTGCACAGAACAAATTTACACGTCGCACACCACACTAATGTGCGCGTACGTGGCACTCTCCACACAACCACCCGTCAGCCCATGTGAAACAAACATGCGCGTACAAAATAATTTCTATCATGTGGACAAAATCAGAACCTAGCCCAGAAGTTGGAGTTAAAATGTTGTGGTCGCCACTGAAAAGTTTGTGTATCTCAGAACAATTGATGGTATTAAAGTCTATGCTGTGAGATTAAATTGAAATAGTTGTCATAGAACTTCTACACATCTTCTTTAGATATATCAACTATCTACTTCCAAAATCACTTGTTGGGCTCAGTAACTGAAATATCACACAAGAAGACACAATATTGTACTCACATGGTTTAATCCAAAACTAAAGTTGCTACAGGCACATGTACATAGTCTGGGCTGGCTGGTGGTGGTGGTGAGAGAGAGCGCGCACACGCCATGCACCCTTATTTATAGGTTTTAATCTGGGTACCAGTCAGGAGACCCCAGCCTGTACCCAGCAGGCCCTTGACTGCAGAGTACCAATGCAACCAGGTACCAGTCAGCTGACCCTAGCCTGTACCCGACAGGCCCTTGGCCACAGAGTACCAATGCAACCAGGTACCAGTCAGGTGACCTAGCCTGTACCCGTCAGGCCCTTGTCTTCAGAGCACTAAATAAAAACCACCCCAAAATTCCCAAATATTTTACACTGGGGTAAAGGTAGTGGGCTTCCCCCCAGTCAACCATGTTAGTTCAGTCTGGCATTCAACTGTCCTGTTGTAGACTTTGGCTGCCGCAGCATAGCTCTTGGTGGTTGACCGGGAGTATTCACCTCAGCCCACCTTCAAGCTTCTGGGTAGCTTAGCCGCTTTTCAGTTTTGATCTGCTGAATGAGCTTTTCTTTTTTCCAGATAGGACAGTCTTTAGATATGGCCATATGGTCACCCAGGCAATTGGAACATTTTGCCTGGTTTTGACAACTGGTGTTGTCGTGACCTTTCTGACCACACTTAAAACAAATAGTTTCATTTTTGCCATGACCAAACTTCTGGCATTGGAAGCACCGAAGAGGGTTTGGGCTGAAGACATCCACATTCACACTAAGGTATCCAATTTTCAAATTCTTGGGTGAAAAAAGCTTGGCAAACGTGAGGATATATGTCCCTGTTTTTAAGGACTTGTTATAACTATTCTTCATACTCCTGGAGACTTGAGCTCATGTGCTATCTCATCCTCATCAACATCATCAAAATCTCGAGTCCGGATTACTCCTTTGCTAGAGTTGAGAGTTCGATGAGGAGAGGCCTTGATGCAGATGCCTGCTACCGTGCTTGCACGTAGCAGATTGTCAGCATGCGGTTTCTTAGCATACTCCACCAGTGTCCAGTTTGTAGCTTCCTCATGTCTTTAACTGTGCCAGCGATTCCCATAATGCCCCTGTGAATGGCAAAAGGGGAAAGTTTGGCAACTGATACCTTGTCATTTAATGATTCAATCATAATGAACCATGGCCAATCATCAGCATTCGGATGTGAGTCCGAATCCCAGTCTGATTTCATTTCCGTGTCTAATAATCGTTTTTTATTTGGGGGGTTCTGTGTAGCCATATTGAGTTGTTTTTGGTTTGTCATCCTCGCCAATCATCAACATTCGGATGTGAGTCCGAATCCCAGTCCGATTTAATTTCCGTGTCTAATAATCGTTTTTTATTTGGGGGGTTCTGTGTAGCCATATTGAGTTGTTTTTGGTTTGTCATCCTCGCTCCCCACCCACCACGTACGGAGCCCTAAATATTGGGGTGTATAGCGCTGCGGTAACCGACAGATACACACCAGGGATACGAGGATAATAACTTGTATACAAGACTGTATATGGCTGTAAGGCCAAAGCAGGCTCCGGCTATACTACTTCCTGAAACTACTCTAGTTCCCGGCTCTGGCACCAGAGGACTATTGGCGCTGCCTGCGCAGCTGGCCTGCCGCTGCCTGCAGAGCTCCCACTCGCTCCCCCGGCTCCACCCGAACAACTACTGTGCGTTTTGCTGCACGGTGCGTTTTGCTGCACTCTGTGTCTATGGCTAAGCCGGTGACAGACTACTGCGGGCCTTGTGGGCAAAAGCATAAGTTGCCGGTGAATGTGTTATGTCCTGTAGGCAAGGCAGCTACTAAACGTGCAACTCGTGCGCACCCTCAACAGGAGGCTGAAATGACTGAAAGTCAGGTCAAGGAAGAGGTGCGTGCCATGGGTGCGACAGGCGACAGGGAGTCGGAGGACGAGCAGGAATTGAAGAGTAGAGTGGACGCGTTAGAAAAAAAGAGGCGGGTGGCGGAGTTGTTGCAGCGTCAAGACGAGTTGGAGGATGAAATGCGGAAAATGGACGTATCGGCGAAAGAAAGGGGGCGGTGCCAGTCGGGGCACGCACGCCGGTGCACGCGACAGTGCAGGTCATCCTCTTCAAGTTCAGGCAGCCGCACACCAAGTACTGAAAGACGCCGTCAGCGTAAGTGGACACTCAAACACTATACAGTGGACAGAAAACAGATTAAAAAGTTAAATGCTTATGAGCTTATAGAGTCGAATTGTTCATGGTTTTCTGACGCTAGCAGCTATGACGACGTTGAGTCGTGTCACGCAATGTTGAATCATATAAGCTACCTCTGTACAAAAGCCAAATTTAATAACTTTAACAATACGGCTCATGTAGCGTACGACACGGGGGTAAGAAAGCTAGCTCAGAAACAAGGTTTTGCTGCATTTGCTTCCGGTAACAGCGACTTGGCTCTGCGGCATTACGCGTTTGAGAACATTAAGGACGTTAAAAAAGCTTCAGGAGATTCTTCAAAGTCGTCCAACGCGTCATCAAAATTATTTACGCGTGACGGGAAGAAGCCATGCTTTGCCCACAACGGTGACTCGGGTTGTGTGCGAGATGAGAAAACATGTGACTTTGGGCATTGGTGTTCCCGTTGTGGCAGTCGCAGTCATAAAAGGAACAATTGTCGAAGAGACTGAAGATGCAGGAAAAAGGTTCTGAACTGTCAATTAAATAAACTCCATTCTGAATTAAATATTATAAGTTCAAAGAATAATGTTACTACTACGCAATTAAAAATGAAATTTGTTGATAATCCGCTAGTTATGAATGTGGAAGGGTGTGCTTCCAGCACTCTGCTAGAGAGTAGTTCTGAAAATGTTCATATTGCTTTGACGCGTAATAAGACTGCAATTGGTTCAGTTTTCCAGATGCCTAATTGGGTCCCTGTGGTTTGTAATTGGTTACATGTGTCTAATAGTCCAAGTGCCTATACATTAACGGCTATTGATAGGCACTCACGTGTTAGAATCGAGTGCATTGTGGTTGTAGCTGAAGCGTGTTTCAATGGTATTTGTGACTGTATACATTGTGTTGCTGATGTGCCGGTGCAATTCAAACCTTGTCGAGTTTTTGTCGAATCATTTTTTCGTGGTGACACTGATCCCGATTGGGAGTACATATTGCATGGTGCCATATTTGGTTTCAAAATAATCAATTATAATTTTTCGACTAGTTATAATAATACTTATTCTGGTCAAGTTGATCTTGACCATAATGCTTTCATTACGCGTAAATTGGAGTCGGAATTGGAAAAAGGTTACATTTCACGCACTAATAAATTACCAAGGTGCTCTCATAATTTGTTTTGTGTTCCGAAACCAGGTAAGGAAGGATATACAGTTATCATAGACTGTAGTAAGCCTTACATGCGTTCTGTTAATAATTATGTTTCTGATACTTGTTGTAAATTTAAATATAAGAGTGTCGATACCTTGATTGAAATGTTGGTTCAAGGAGATTATATTTCAGTAATAGATATAAAGGATGCTTACAGGGCTCTGACTATACATCCATCAGATAGAGAGAAGCAGGGATTAGTATGGACTATAGGTAATAAAAAGGTATACTTCCTAGACAATCACCTGTTGATGGGACTCTCATCAAGCCCGTACATATTTAGTAAGGTATCTGATATTGTTTATCGTTGTTCTGTGAGAGAGGGTATTAACAAATTGGTGAACTATTTGGACGATTTTGCTGTGCTCGGGGCAAGTTATGGGGACTGCGTTAGGCAACAGCTTGGCTTAATTGCTATATTACGTAGATTGGGATTTTATGTAAGTTTCCTTAAGCTAGTAAATCCTGCTACCAATGTTAGATATTTAGGCATAGAAATAGATACAATTACTTTGAAAGTAAGGCTGCCTTCTGACAAGGTGTTAAAGCTAAAGGATCATCTTTGAATTTTTGAGACTAGGAGGAAGGCTACGCGGACGGAGTTAGAACGCCTTGGTGGACGGCTTTCGCATTGTTCAGTAGTAGTGAAAGGGGGTCGCTCTTTTTCTGCTAGGATTCATGATGTGGTTAGAGCCTTAAAGCATCCATATCATAAATATAGAATTAATTGTGCATTTCGTGATGAGATTTCCTGGTGGTTGAATTTTGTCGACAGATTTAATGGTGAAAAACAGATGTTGAAAGCTCAGACAGAAACTTTTGCTGTATATACTGATGCTTCGTTGTCTGGTTATGGTGCATTGCACAAAATGGATTGGTGTGTAGGTTTTTTCATAAAAATGAGGTTGTTAATAAATTGTCGCACCATCAGGTATATGCCCCAAATGACATTGTGGATGAGAATATTAATGTTAAAGAAATGTGGTCGGTTGTAGCTGCAGTAGACCGTTGGGCTTGCCACTGGCAGGACAAGAATATAATTGTTGTCACGGATAATAATACAGTTAGGTCAGCCTTGGTAAAGGGTACTGCAAAAAATCCCATTATATTGAAGTGGTTAAAGCGGATATTTTGGGTATCTGTCCGCTATAATTTTGACATTTTATCGGTGCGTGTAAGCACACATGATAATGTCATTTGTGATAGTTTGAGCAGATGGGATACTCCTCTTCAGATTCAGAGAGTCCGGGATGTGGAAAAAATTGAAGGGTTATGCTGTTCGCATTTGTTTCATATTTAACTCGTATGTTAACGCTTATTTTAGAGTTGCTGGCATTGCAGAAGGAAGTCGAAACGATCGCCGCGCATTACGACGCGCCGAACAGTCTGGTGACGCGCTCAGTGCAAATGAGAAAATATTTTTAATTTATTGAGGAATTTGGAGGTTTGCTGGCACCAGTGCCTTGTCCTGCAAACCAAGTAGCATTATATATAGCTTGGCTATCTCATTCTTTGACCTATAGTTCAATTACTAATTATTTGTCTGCTTTGAATTTTTTCTTGCGTTCGGAAAATGCCATTCCGATAGATTATTAGAATCATACAATTAAAACCACACTTGGAGGGGTTAAACATCTACTAGGGTGTCAGGTGCACACAGCAAAACCTTTATTACCTAGGAACCTGTTGGTTATGTTTAGTTTTCTTTCTCAGTCAGTAGGGCATGTTGCCACTAGGGCTGCGATTTTGACTGGGTTCCGGGGATTGCTCCGGAAGTGTCAGCTAACGCGTTCAGACTCTGTTACGCTCAGACTTTCAGTTTTTCTCTTGGGGTATGTTAGTTTCAGTGAGAAAGTCGAAGACTATACAATTTGCTCAGAGACAACTATTAATTCCTATAGCGGTAATGAACAATACTGAACTATGTGCAGTACATTGGACGAAATTGCATTTTGCTCAGACCCCTATGTCCGCTGACGCACCGGCGTTTCAGGTGCCTTCTCCTGCCGGGGGGGGGGGGGGGGGGGGGGGGGGGGGGGGGGGGGGGGGGGGGGGGGGGGGGGGGGGGGGGGGGGGGGGGGGGGGGGGGACATGCCTTTAACTTATTCAGTTCTCCAAGCTACTATTAAATTTGTGTGTGCCTTGTCAGGACTAGATCCTCATGATTATTCATGTCACTCGCTCAGAAGAGGTGGGTGCACCTTTTTGCGCATGCAAGGTGCGTCAATAGAGGAGCTTAAGGCTCGTGGAGATTGGCGGTCAGAATGCATATATAAATACATTGCCTTGCCTTTGGCAGACCGCATTTTGAATGACATGCGTGCAGTTAATGCAATTGATAGCTGTACGTTGCTAGACGGCTAGTTGTCTTACGCACTGTGTTTTTTTTCTTGTTTTTTTTTCTTCTTCTTGGCTGGTTGGGCGTGCGCCCTTGGCAGTGGCCAGCCAGATGTCAGTTGATGGTCATAGGACCCACTTACATTGATTGATAATTGATTATGGAGCTGTTGCTCAACTTACTGTTATTATGAAGTGATGTGATATTGCCTTACACGGCTTCACCATGCATTGTTGTTAAGCATGAATAAACTGATGTCGCCCTTACTATTTCTAGCCTCTGCTTCTTACAACTCGTATACAAGACTGTATACGGCTGTAAGGCCAAAGCAGGCTCTGGCTATACTACTTCCTGAAACTACTCTAGTTCCCAGCTCTGGCACCAGGGGACTATTGGTGCTGCCTGCGCAGCTGGCCTGCCACTGCCTGCAGAGCTCCCACTCGCTCCCCCGGCTCCACCCGAACAACTACTGTGCATTGTTTTTCTTACGGTAGGCAGCGGCCAGCCAGATGTCAGTTGATGGTCATAGGACCTGTGAAAGTACAACGTCTGAACACTTCGAGTTCTGGATACTGAATGGTTTATTCACGGCGTAGGGCATGCTTGACCCGCCGGTTAAACTTTCCATGACGTCATCTCATTTGCATATCTCTTTGTCCCCAACTCTGCATATCGTTAACATATATTACCCACAGGTCTAGACGTCTATTACGCATATATCACAGGACCCACTTACATTGATTGATAATTGATTATGGAGCTGTTGCTCAACTTACTGTTATTATGAAGTGATGCGATATTGCCTTACACGGCTTCACCATACATTGTTGTTGAGCATGAATAAACTGATGTCGCCCCTACTATTTCTAGCCTCTGCGTCTTACATTCTCTAGCATGGAGGCAAAAAACCATAACCAGTACTAGATTGAACCTAGCCACCGCCTTCTAGGAAGTGAAGAATGACTTGTTAGTTGTGTAAATATAATATGAATACAGTTGGTGTGTATATAATATATCCATTATCCATTAATCTACCTAGGGTGGCATGACCAGCTGATTGATTGGAATGGGCCATTCCAACCTCTCCTCTAGATGAAGTCGATGCCAAAGTGCAATGTTGGTCCACAAGGAGCCTTGGCCCCTTGCACTCCTCATGCACCAGGATCCCTTCCTCCACCGACATGAGCCGCGACTCACGGCAAATGAGCCGCCCCATTTGTCACCTTTTACGATCTGCAAGTGGAGTGCAGAGAAACTATTCTAACCCAGTTCCTCACGGGGAGAAGAGCTTTGTCTTTGGAAAGTCTTGAGATCCCCCCTCAAAGTATTTCTGAAACATGAAATGTTACAAAATAACAATGAAGAAACACAAAATATACAATATCAAATATATGCGCACTTAACTTGCAAATGTCTGAGTGCACAATGCACTTAAGTCCTCACACTCCGGCCGTAATGCCTGATATCTCATATTGTCCATATGTATCAACAGTAAACACAAAAGCTGAAATAAACTTAACTGTACATGCACATGTTAATCCTGCAACAGTCGGAAGCACACTGACCTACTATAGATCTAACCTGCTTGCCGGCCTTATCAGCCGACCTGACCTACTTAGATTAACCGTACTGTTTACATTCGGCGTTGACGCTGACCCAGATTGCGTCGCTGACGCTGACCCAGATTGCGTCTGCACGACCAACTCGGGTCGCCCCTCCACTGGCGCTCCAATGATTTGTACCCGGTTACGATATAACATGTTGCCTGACTCATTTCAAATCTGATATTCACTCCCGGACACCCCAGTCCATCCCAAAATAACACCTTTTTTCCATTCCCCAGCATTATTTTTGTACTTTATCTTATCTCCAACTTTCATGGGCTTGTGCGCCTTACCGCACTTCCGGTCATGAAACGCTTTCTGACTGCCCTGCCGCTGAGCTGTCTGCCTTTTCTTAGGATCCTGCGTTTCAGGCACCAAAATACCCTTTGCCATAGGTAATCTGCCTCTTAACCTTCTGCTCATGAGCAACTGCGCTGGAGATACGTTCAGGACAGGCAACGGAGTATTGCGATAATTCAGCAATGCTAACTGAAAATCAGCTCCAGTTTTCTCACACTTCTTTAACATGTCCTTAACTGTTTGTACGAACCGTTCAACCTGACCGTTGCTACGTGGATACTGTGGACTGGAATACACGGCCTTGAATCCGTAATGCAGTGCAAACTCCCTGTACTCATGGCTCTTGAACTGTGGACCGTTATCCGACACTACCTGACTAGGAATACTGTGCCTTGCAAAGTTGTCTTTTAACGCTTCAATAACAGTGACAGACGACGTATCGCCCAAAAGCGTTACCTCTGGAAACTTGGTGTAGTAATCTACAGTTATCAGGTAATTCTTATGATTTAACTCAAATAAATTGGCCCCCACTTTATCATATGGTTGACAGGCGATTGGGTGATTTATCAATGGCTCGTTATGCAAATTCTTTCGGTTGTTTTGACAAGTGTCACACCGACTGACTTTCTCCTCGATTTGCTTGTTAATAGTTGGCCAAAACATACAGTCCCGCGCCAACTGCTTGGACTTAGTCACCCCCAAATGCGTCTCATGCAACGCCTCTATCATTTCACCACGAAGAGCTGGAGGAACCACCACCCGATTGCCGTTCATTACAAGATTATTTTCAACTGTCAACTCATGCTTGTACGGAATGTACTGTCTCAGGCACGGTGGTGTCTGTATACGTGTAGTGTCCCACCCATCTTCAATGTGTGAGATCAACATAGACATAGATACATCTTTTTCATACTCAGCTACAATTTTACTCAACAGACTCGATGACTGCACGTCCACTGCAGCAACGCAGAACGTGTCATCGAACAGGCTATCATGACCTACTTTGGCGGTATGCGCCCTGGACAATGTGTCTGCAAAAAACATCAAAGAGCCCTTCACATGACATAACTGAATATTGTAATTCTGCAATCGCATTCGCATTCTTTGCATTTTAGCCGACAGCTTGTGTATTGGTTTTTGCATTATGGCTACCAACGCTTGTGGTCTGTCTGAATTTGAACTTCCTTGCCAAATATATACTCATGAAACCGTTGGCATCCGAAACATATGGCGAGCATTTCTTTTTCAATAGTGGCATATCCACACTGCGCTGCATTAAGCGCACGAGATGCGAGTGCGATTGGTTTACCATCTTGCATCAACACGGCTCCTAAACCTGACTGACAAGCATCTACCTGAATTACAATAGGCTTCTTAACATTGTAATATGTCAATACAGGAGCAGTTCTTAACTTCTCTTTCAATTTATCGAACGCACCTTGCTGTTCGGCTTGCCAGTGCCACGCCACGTCCTTGGCTAGGAGTGTGCGTAGTGGTTTAGCTATCTCGGACATGTTGGGTATGAACTTGTGCACATATCCAACCATGCCCAGGAACCTTTGGACGCTTTGTTTGTCACGCGGCTCTGGCATGTCTACTATTGCTTGTATTCTGTCTGGATCAGGCTTTACACCCTGCTGGGTAAGTTGATGACCTATATACTTTACTGTAGTTTTACATAGCAACGATTTAGCATCATTTAATTTAAGATTAACCGACCTAGCTCGGTCCAAAACAGCTCGGAGCCGCTCGTTATGTTCCTCAACCGTTGACCCATATACCAAAATATTGTCCGTGACTATCCCGATACCGGGTATGTCGCCCATGACATGGTGCATCTCCTGAATAAAAATGTTGCCCGCTGTTTTGATCCCAAAAGGCAAGCGTGTGTACCTGTATCGGCCCCACGGAGTATTGAACGTGCACAAACGTGAACTCTCCTCATCCAATTCTATCTGCCAATACCCTGTTTTTGCATCCCAAACTGAAAAATACTTAGCATCAGCTGTTTTGGCAATAATCTCATCAATAGTTTTGGTTGGGAATGGCCCTCTTTTTATCGCTTTGTTTAATTTAGTCGGATCCAGACAGATTCTAATTTTTTTTTTTTTTTTTTACGATCGTGATAGAATTAACCCACTCAGTAGGCTCATCCTGTTCCACTATAACCCCTAACTCTACCATACGATCAAGCTCACTGCGTACCTTACTCTGAATTGCAAACGGAATCCTTCTAGGCGGATCTATGACAGGTTGAATAGACTTATCGACATGAATGATAGCCTTTGCTTTGATCAACCCCAAACCCTGAAATACGTCTTTGTATTCGCTTACCTGCTTCTCTGCCCCTACGCTGGAACTGTTCGTCGGTGTGGCAATGTTCGTTGGTTTGGCCATGTTCGTCGGTTTGCCAATGTTCGTCGGTTTGGCAATGTTCGTCGGTATGGCCCTGTGCACCTCATCCACGCGTGCCAGCAGGTTCAAAGTCACACAAGCCTGCTTGCCCAGGATGGGCTGGCAATCCGGCACCACCTGGAACCGAAGCACGCTGTCGTTGACATCAAGCAGTGCCTCTCCATCCGGCGTGATCCGGTGACCGGAGAATGTCACCAACGAACATCTGGTGTTGGCCAGCCTCCCCGGAGCGACTCTGTCGAAGACAAACCTCGGAAGCACGTTTGCCTCCGAACCAGTGTCAAGCTTGAACTTCACAGGACAACCGTTCACCAGAACGATTGCATGCCACAGCTCGGCATCCCGACCAGCACCGCGATCGACGGCGCCCACAAACAGATCCGTTGCCAGTACATTGACTTCCGCCGGATCCGGGTCTTGCTCAGCATTGTGAAGGTCGGGCGCTTCGACGTGAAGCTCGTTGACTCTCCCGAGCCTGCTCCTACAGACCTTCCCGAAGTGCCCAATCTTCTTACAGGCAATGCCCACCTTTCCTTTCGCTGGGCAGACTCCCCGGCGGTGCTCATACCCACAGTTCTGGCAGTGGATCTTGAAATCTCCTGCACCGGCGCCGCCGGCAATCCAAGATGGCGATTTCCAAGATGGGGTCGCCGCTGACCGGACCACCGGTGCACCGGTACGCACATTAGCATAATTCCGAATGAAATCTATGTCTTTGCTTTCCACATCTGATTTGGTGTCCTCCAACAGATCTGAACTGAACTCACTCATTTCACACATACTTATGCACTTTGTCAATTTGTTCCGCAAATTCACATTTTTTACGCCAGCCACAATTCGATCGCGCAAAAGCGACTCCTCCACCGCACCGTATTCACAGTCCTTAACTTTGTCCCTTAACGCTGTGATGTACGTCGCCATATTTTCTGACGCTTGATTATGCGAATTGAACTTGTATCGTGTGATAATTATACTGCTCTTACCGACACAATAAACTTGAAATGCTTCAGTTAACGGTTTGATCTTGTCTTGATCGGCGAAAGCAAACGTCATATTGGCAAATACCTTTTGCGCTTCCTCGCCAGCAACGTGAAGGAAGATGCAGCATTGCACTCGTTCTCCTTTCAATATGACACCTGCCGCAGTGGCGTATATATCATATGCTCTGATCCATGTTTTCCAGTTCGATCTTGCGTTGTTGCTGAGGACAAGCTGACCAGGTGGCCGCAACCCCGGCAAAGTATTTGCGGGCGGCATTCTTCCTCATCTGACACCATGTGAAAGTACAACTTCTGAACACTTTGACTTCTGGTTACTGAATGGTTTATTCACGGCGTAGGGCACGCTTGACCCGCCGGCTAAACTTTCCATGACGTCATCTCATTTGCATATCTCTTTGTCCCCAACTCTGCATATCGTTAACATATATTACCCACAGGTCTAGACGTCTATTACGCATATATCACAGGACCCACTTACATTGATTGATAATTGATTATGGAGCTGTTGCTCAACTTACTGTTATTATGAAGTGATGCAATATTGCCTTACACGGCTTCACCATACATTGTTGTTGAGCATGAATAAACTGATGTCGCCCTTACTATTTCTAGCCTCTGCTTCTTACATACTCTAGCATGGAGGCAAAAAACCATAACCAGTACTAGATTGAACCTAGCCACCGCCTTCTAGGAAGTGAAGAATGACTTGTTAGTTGTGTAAATATAATATGAATACAGTTGGTGTATATATAATATATCCATTCTCCATTAATCTACCTAGGGCTTGGCATGACCAGCCGATTGATTGGAACGGGCCATTCCAACCTCTCCTCTAGATGAAGTCGATGCCAAAGTGCAATGTTGGTCCACAAGGAGCCTTGGCCCCTTGCACGCCTCATGCACCAGGATCCCTTCCTCCACCGACATGAGCCGCGACTCACGGCAAATGAGCCGCCCCATTTGTCACCTTTTACGATCTGCAAGTGGAGTGCAGAGGAACTATTCTAACCCAGTTCCTCACGGGGAGAAGAGCTTTGTCTTTGGAAAGTCTTGAGATGGGGTTGGATGAAATGAAGGCTGCAGGTGCACAACTTCAGATAACTGCAGTAAGTTTGGCTAGTCGCGGTGAACTTCAATTCCCACAGAGTATTGCGATGTGCAAGATGTGCGCTGTTGTTCTGCGCAACACGGATGCAGTGATGCAAAGTGTGATGCTTCCTAGCGATGTCGCACTGGAGAAAAGGGAGCTGGGAGGTTAAATTTGGTTTAAAAAATCAAATTTTGTTCTCCCTCTCCATCTCCCTCTCCTATTCCAATCTTTTCTCCCTCCCCCTCTCCTAGTCTTGATCCTAATCCGTATCTCATTCATACTCCCATTCCCACTCACGCTTCTACTTCCAGTTTTTTCCATGCTTCCTCCTCCCATTCCTCAATCATCCTCCTCCACCCCCCTTCCCATTCCCCTTCCCATCTCCATTCCCATCTCCATTCCTCAAACCTCCACCATTCCTATCTCCATTTCCAACCCCATTCTCATTTCTAATTTTGATGAAGAAAGCAAAAACAACTTTCTCCCTTTGGAGGTTTCCACCCCAAGTCCTTCTTCCAGTATAGATAATGGAATATCTGTCTCTGAATGTAATTTTCTCGTGGAGTTTTCTCCACCTGCTCCACCCTCTCCACTAGCTAATGAAAGCCTGATCAAAATGACTAATGAGTTTGTAAATCGTTCAAATTCACTCAACTTTGAGACTTTAGTTAAGAATTTGAATCTTCCTGAATCACATATTCAAAATTGTAATACTAATAATGAGGTTGTTTTATTAACAAATACTGAAATTATGATACTTAATCCGGGGGATATTTCCTCTCCTGTGATTTCAGTCCCTTCACATTTTTCCTCATCCCCTCTTTCTTTAATTACTCTAGATATGACTGATATGATAGAGGTAAAGGAAGAGGATGAGGATAAAACAAAATTAAGGCAGTTACACATCCCTCTTCATTTCGCATCTCCCATTTCATTAGCTATGCTGCATAAACAAAATAGTGATCTCTCTAGTAACAACTCATCTTTAGTAGAGTGTGCTAGAAAGCTAGTGGAGAGAATGGGGGTGCGTCAACAACAACAAAATGAAACTGATGATGTTGATGTCGATGTTGAAGTAGTTGTTAGAAGATGAAGATAATGAAGATAATGGATACGGTGTTGTTAAAAACGTTGCTGAAGCTAATGATGTTGGAGGGAGAGATGATGTTGTTGAAGATGGGAGTGATGATGATGTAGATATTGATGTTGTTGGTTATGTTGCTGATGAAAATACTAATTGAGATGATGTAGCTAATGTTGATGATGTAAATGATAATGGTGTTGTTGCTGCTGCTGATGATGTATATGGAAGAAAAGCGGGAGTACTTAAGGAAAAGGAGGAGGAGGATTCCCTATGGAATACACCTCACATTATTCGTGTTTTTCGGGGGGAAAACCAGCAAGAACGTCAGATGTCAGCAAATTGAAAATGAGACTAATATGAGGGATTTCCCAAAAGGAGAAACCTCCTACTCTTTCAATATTTCCTATCCTCTTCCTTCTAAGAAAAAGGATATCCCCTCCAGCATAGAAATTGATCAAAAAGAATTACTCAAAATTAACAAACAAAAAACTAAAAACAACATTAACATCAACAACATCAATAGAGAGGGAAATGGGGAAAGTATACAGATTGGGGAACTGTAAGTGGACTATTACTCCCTTAAGGTTTCATGGTCCGATGAAACATTTATTTTTCAAAACCAAAACATATATCTTAATTTAGTTATACATACTCATCTTAGATATTGGTGCATTAACAAGTGATTTGGGACAGCATATATAAAATAATCATCCTACTTTGAGAAACCCATCACACAAGGAAGCCATTAATCAATTAGGTCAATCTCGTGGCCAGTAGCCTTGACCCTCATTCCAAGTACCTAGTCAGGTTCCAGGATGCCCAGTGGTAGTATTCCTGGCACCATAGCCTGGGTTGATATAAAGTTGCATGGAATTTTGTATTAAATAATTGCTACAGATCTGAATAAGAGTGATGTAATAATTATGTATATTATTATCCGGGAACAATACATTTGATAATCATGCAAGTGACATGCTAGAATAGCTGTACAAAAATATAGACACACACTTAAGGTCAAACAAGGAATTAACACAACACATGCAAATATAAAGAAACAACGCATGAAGCTAACTGAGTGGATTTTTTTTGTTTTGATAAATTCTTCGTTAAAGTTGTCTTACATGCCATAGATGTTATCAAATACATATTGACTCAATACTTATAAAAAAATAGTTCACTGATGCAATTGTTATAATTAAGCATGAATATTAATTTGAACATTTTGAGAAATGTTGTTCATAAAATACAATATGGAATATTGTGATACAAAAATCTCATATATGTTATATACGAAATGTTACCATTAATTGTCAAGTTCATTGAAAATATAAATGGTTTTTGACCTCTCAGTAAGGCAGTTCTATAAGGCCGATTAAGTAGAGCACCTGCCTCCCATTTGCTAGGTCATGGAATTCGAACCCCCAGCTTTGAATGCTGGTTGAGTCAAATCAATGATTTAAAAAATGATACTTGTCCCTACCTAGCTTGGTATTCAGCATTATTGAGTTGGAAATATGAAATCAAATGTAAATGGGTCATTCTCAGAAGTTGTGTACCAATACTGTGACATCAGTACCACAAAATCAAAATTCTGTCAAAGTCCTATATACAAGTTTCCTCAATGTGTATGACCCTTTGCATCTGAATAATTGAAAATAAACATATTCTGACATTTTAAGTAGATCAAATGATGCTCACACCCAGTAAATAGCAGTATAGCATGGACACCAATCTGACTCCAAAATAAAATATTTTCCACACAAAGCTTGACATTTTTAGGACATTTCACATGCCACTTGCTTTATAAATAGTAGTAATAATAATTTGAAACCTCATTGCTATGGTCTTCTCTCATTTGTGATGATTAAAGAGAAAAGCAGAAAAATATTAGCAAGGTAACGGTTCAAGGGGAATCAACAATTTTACACAAATGCTCAGCTCAAATTTCAATGTTTCAGGGCAATTTCAGGATTGATCTTGATGGGTCCATGCATAGAGTGTCAAATGTTGAAAATAGTTCCTGTACTGTATCTATACTCAGTGTTTGATACAGAGTCTCATAGTACTTGCAAGTGGAAACGAGATGTTATGATGTTAATGACTCCAGAAAAGGTTAACTATCTGATCATTTTTATAATTTTTTTAGAAATAAATGTTTTCAACTTAATGAAGACATTGTATATGACCATTTGAAGTGAATGTGCTGTTGTTCAGAGGTTTTCATTAAGTTTGTGACACTTTATTTTCAATGCTCTTGACAATGTCACAAATTAGTGATATAATTTTCTATTACTTAGCTACATCCATCCCAATAAGATACATAATACACAATATTAATATTTACTTTTGATCTAAAATATATCCTACATTATTGGGCTAAATGAGCAAATCAAAATATTGGCACTCCAATAATGGGTTTCTTTGAAATGTGCATTTCAAGTAGACTACTTCAAGTGGTACACAGTTTCTGAGAAAGACCCAAGTATGTGGTTTGATTTTGACCCCAAAAAATTATGCTTCATCAGACCATGGGTCCCCATGACCTACTACGACTTACATCATTAGGTCAGCCCACATCACATCACATGCCAAGAAATAATTGATGGCGCAATGTCGCCATCAGTTGGAAAAAAAGGTACCCAGGCTATATTTTATGTAGGTCATTCCACATTACGTGGTCATTGCGAGATGTCAATACTGGTCTTAGTGAGAGGAATTCTGGAAAGCTTGTCGAAAGTATTTTGGGTTCTTTCAGAACTAAGCCATGTTTCATAAAAATGACTCCAGACTAATGATTAGTAAGTCGTAATGATCAATTTGATATATTTATCTAAGAAATAAGACGAAAATTCAAACGCGATCGGACCATGCAACTTTAAACAAAGGAGGAAAATAAAATTATTCCTTCCCCATAACAACAAAAAAGGATTCCCTCATCATCATCAACATCATTATCTGATTCTTCTTTGATGCGTAAAAGGGGTGTGAAAGTCTAACTTTCTTTTTGAGTTTCAAAAAGAAATTGCAATAATGAAACTGAATATGTTATTGATGATGATGATAACGATGATGCAGATGATGTTGATGCTGCTGCTGATGATGATGATGTTAAGCTTGCATTGGTTGTAAAGCAGCAATTCTACGAATGAAAGTAATGAAGATATTGCTATCAATGTATCTGAGTGAAAATGGGAAAATCTGGAAAAGTGCAATGTATCTGAGCGAAAATAGGAAAAACTGGAAAAGTGCATAAAATGGAAATGTTTTTGTAAAACTCATTATTTGATAGATGAATACCACTGTTTTGTTTCTACGAGGAGGTGAAAATGATGAGATGTGGAATCTTCTAACCAAATACACCAAGAACAACAACAACAAAAGAAAGAAAAATAGTAATAGAAGAACAAGTAGTAGTAGTAGTTTAAATTCCTCAGGCAATGTTGATCTCAGCCAATTTTGGTTTCAGTCAGCAACTGAGCTAGCTGAATCTCCATAGGCAGCAATGCAACTCGAGTGCAGATATCAAACTGATTGGCTTTGTGAGCTGCTTCATCACACTTCACCTCAAAGTCTCCATGGGGAAAGAGGAATGAGTGGAGCTGTTCCTTCAGGAATTTATTTAACTTTTCCAGTTGTATGCCATTCAAATATACCCCCTGCTCACAGGCTTCATCTTTTCTGAACTTGAAACAAACCATTTATGAAAGTCAATGAGGGAACTGTCACGTTCAATCACACCAAACACACCATGTTCAAAGTTAACGTGGAAGCCCCCAAAACATTGGTCTGTTTTAGATGTTTTGAGGGCCCGGATCATGTCATCTATGCTCTCAAGCAAGATGCCGATGGCATTTTCGTCAAAGTCCATAAAATATCGATTGCTGCTCGTCAACAGAATTCCACCATCTTGATTAGCTGTTTCTACTGTCGTCATTGCCTCCCCCTGCCCAGATAGCACACAGCCGTCAGGCCAACGTCGGCCCGACGGCGGCCTCTCCGTCGGGCCAACGGTGGAAATCGTCGTCGGGCCGACGTTGTTCTGTCCAACCTCCCACCGTCGCCTCGATGGCGGTATCCACCGTCGGGCCGATGGTGGATACCGCCGTCGGCTCATCCACCGTCGGCCCGACGGTGGATACCGCCATCGGGCCGACGTTTTTTTGTCCAACCTCCCACCATCGCCTCGATGGTGGATACCGCCGTCGAGCCGACGGCGGTATCTGCAGTCGGCTCGACATAGATACACATATAGAAAAAAGTACAAAGGCAGAGAATTAAGTTTGGTTGACATAGATACACATATAGAAAAAAGTACAAAGGCAGAGAATTAAGTTTGGTTCAGCAAAACCCAAATGGCCTTTATTTAAAGTAAAATCTGTCTGTATCAGTCTGAATCTGAGGTTCCAAGATCCCTCCGGGCAGCTTCAGCTCGCTGCAAGGAGTCCCTACGTTCAGCTGAAATTAAATATAAATAAAATTATTAACAAATATGTCAAATAAAGGATTTTATCAAACTGCTTAGAATACCTTTATTTAATCAACACATCATATTCCATTTATAGAACCACCTGTATATAGCACTATATGCAATTATTTACCTGCTTTATTCTCGGCTCTTTTCTTTCGGCCCCCTTCCCGGTCACTGCTGTATTTCAGCCACTTCTGTATTTCTTTTCACACTCCGCCTCTGTGATCTTTGCCCTTCTTGCCACATCTGCAGTGTGCATATCATACAGTTCATTAAAAAAGTATCATAGTGCTTCATGATAATAAATCTGGAGAATTAAACAAAAAATCTGGACAAAAGAAAAGAAAATCTGGACAATAACAAATATTACCTTTAATAACTTTGGCCACAGTCAGCTTTGCCAAGCCCGTCTTTAATCCCTTGCCCTGCCAATTGAACCTGCTGGCTAGCGAATTGGTGAACAAGGCTGACATACACCTGTCTACAACCTCCTTGGCACTCGATTCTCCCAGACTGCACAGATGAGAGAGCTAGATGTGGAAAAAGAATTTCTTTCATTAAACAGTTCACAGATGGTCTGAAATTATAACAGGGTAAAATAAGATTATACTATAGCATACTGATACAACTTTTAAACAGCAACTGTTATTAGTATGGTTTTTTCAATTTCTGAACCACATACTTCGTTTTAGGCTGATATAAAATATATATATTATATATATTATCATACATACCAGCACTTTCGCTTTGGTTTTATCTTCGATCAGTCTGCCCACTTCTACTACGTCCTCTTCTGTGGACATGGTCAACTGAAACTCAGCCAGGCTGTCATCGTCGATCGGCATCACCAGCTGTTGCCTCCGCATGAGGGTTTCCAGCATTCTCCCGCAATGTCCCTTTGATCTCTGCTAGTGAGGCAAACAGATCTCTCTCTTTCTGTCTGCGACAATACCACAATAATACGACAATGCAGATTAGTGTATTATTTTCAGTTCTCATGATAACATATTTCACACAATGCTTAATTTTAATTGTTTAATTACATGAACTAATATTCAGGTCTAAACAAACACTTAATCATTCCTATACCTGGTAGCAGATAGACACGCCGTTTGCCCCGGTCTGCTGGGTGTGGCCGCTTTCTGGGAGGACGAGGCATAACATGAACTGAAACATTAAAATATTGTATTTTATTTTTTTTTTTATTGAGGCTGTATTTATACTGTCCATAGCATATAAGCCTGGGTATTCAGGCTTGTTTTCAATGCTGGCCAGCTGTAGTGTTGGTGTTGTCTTATCACACAGTAGCTGCTGATAAGGTATTTGATTGCCTGTATTTCAGTAGCAGATAGATAGTTGGTTGGTCTGGTTAGTACTATAGTAGTCTATGTTAATTTTTTTGGATTTTCTTGGCATATATGTGCTTTATTTTTTCTACTCTTATTTCTAGACTAGCCTACTCCTATTTACATATCATAGGCTTGTACGCAGCTGTGAGGTGTGTTATCTGGGTGCTTTTGGTATGGTTACCTTCCATTGGGCGTCTCGCTGGTGGGCCGTGACATGTATCACCTGCCCCTTTGCGGTGCAGCTTAGTTGGGGGTTCCTAGCCTTATTTTGCACAGATATTTTTTGTATGTTTTTAGGTCAGGAATTTGTCGTTCCTTTACTGTTTGGGCATTCCACACCTTGGCAGCCATTTCTAGCGTGCTTCTCTCGTGAGCTTTTATTTGGCTTCTGGTCTGCTTTAGTAGTGGCGCATTATTTGCTCTAGTTGCCCTTTGTGGTTTTGTTAGGAGTTTATTGTCTTGACTATAGCTGTATGCTAATGTTTTCAGATGAATTATTCTCCTATTTTCTAGCAATTTTACTTTGGTTCTTTTGTGTATGTCATAGGTGGGGTGCAGCTTGTCTACTCTGAGGCAGATTTTCAGGGCTCTGTTCTGTAGTGTTTGCAGTTTTTTTAGAAGTTCTTTCTTTGCACCCATGTAGTTTACATCTCCATAGTCAAAATAGGGTAGCACCATGCCCTTGAAGATTTTTATTGACATTTCTTGTGTCATGTAGTCTCTTAGCTTTGCAAATAGCCACAGTTTGTGGTTTACCTTTTGGACAATTTTGTTTATACATAGGTTGTAGTTTAGTTGGCTGTCCAACTCAAGGCCTAGGTATTTGTAATGGTCTACATTTTCTAGTGTTTGGCTTCCTAGCTTACAGTGTAGTTTTCTTTCTGGCATTTGTTTATGCGAGAAGAGAACTGTTTTTGACTTGCTTGTGTTGATGGTTATTTTGTTGGACTCACACCACTCATCCAGTTTTAGTAGGAGCTTGTTTAGTTTAGTTATTACCTCCTCTTCTGTGGTGCCGTTTGCATATATGACTGTGTCATCTGCATATAGTTGGAGGCATTCGGTTTGTAACCATTTTTCAAGATCGTTTATGTAGATTATAAAGAGCAGTGGCCCTAGCACTGACCCTTGGGGTACACCACATGTGACAGGTTGGTTGTCTGATAGTGTATTGTTTATTTTTGTTCTCTGTTGCCTGTCTTTCAGGTAGCATTTTATCCAGTCCATAGTGTTGGATTTTATGCCCATGGATTCTAGTTTTTCCAATAGTATGTTATGGTCTACTGTATCGAATGCTTTGCTGAAGTCAATGAAGGCTGCTCCAACTAATTGTTTTTGGTTCATTGACGCCAATATGTCATTTGTTAGGTTAGCTATTGTTTTAGATGTGGAGTGCAGTTTCCTGAAACCTCCTTGTCTTTCGTTTAGTATATTGTTTTTTTCCAGGTGTTCATTTATGTGTCTATGTAGCACTTTTTCAATGAGCTTGCCTGGGGTTTGAAGAATCGATATTGGCCTGTAGTTTCCCATGTTTTGTTTGTCTCCACTTTTGTGGATAGGGGTAATGGTTGCCATTTTCCAGGCTGAGATAAAATGCCCCTGTTCAAAGGAGATGTTGAATAGGTCGACTATAGTGGCTGGGATGGCTTGGAGTGCCTCTTTCAGCATTTTGGTTGGTATTTCGTCTATTCCACTTGGTTTATTTGTGTCTATGTCATTTATTAGTTTTTTTACTTCTATTATATCTGTTTTGCAGGTGGGGATTTCATTCTGCACAGTTCCTGATCTATTTTCCCACCTTTTTTTAAATTTTCCTGACAGCGTTTGTCCTATTGTGGCAAAGTGCGTGTTCAGTTTGTTTGCTGCATCTTTGTCTGAGAGTATTGTCCCTTCGTTATCTTGGAAGGTTGTGTGCTCTTCTTTGTTATTTTTGGGGAATAATAGGTCTACATTCTTCCAGAATCTGTTTGTATTGCTTCCCCAGTCTCTGTCCTGCTTTATTATGTATTTCTTTTTTGCTGTTCTCACAGCTTTGAGAGAGTGGTTTCTGGCAATATGGTAGGCCAGTTTGTCTTCTATAGTTTCTGTGAGCTTTGCTTTATTACCCAGTTTACTTTTGGCTATGATGAGCGTTAGCAGGTCATTGTCTACCCAGGGGTCCTGGTTTTTTTGTATTTTTATTTTCTTATTGGAGGAGAAAGTGAGAATACAAATGAGAGAGATCAGGTGATCCAAACCTAATTAGTGTGACCGAACAGTGAGTCATTATTACAATTTTGAACAGAAAAATAACACAATATGTGGACTAATATTTAGGTATAATCAAACACTTAATTATTCCTATACCTGGTAGCAGATTGCTTGGTGTGGCTTGGTGTGGCCTCCTTGTCACGTGGTGTCACTGGCTTCTGATCCGGACACTGACTCCAATTCCTGGTCTCAGGTACCGAATGTGTCTGTCTCAGTGTGCTGGCCTCCTTGTGCGCTGACGATGCAGAACACAAACTGAAACATTAAAATATTGTATTATTGAGGAGAAAGTGAGATGGGGGTGGTTGAATGAGGGAGATCAGGTGATCCAAACCTATGAGCTTGTGCGTTTGAATGCTATGACTTGAAAATTTATGTTTAAATGAATTGATATTAAAATGAATTGATATTAAAATGATTTTTTACCTATTCGACATCTGTATTTCGGCCAGATATGGCAGTTCTGGCAAGGGTGGGTTGGACCTGTTCTGCTTCCATGCCTTCTTCCATAAGGGGGTAGTTGCCGCTTCTTCCTCCGAGCTATTGGTCTCTTCGCCAATCCGAACACGTTTGCGAGGTCTGCAAACAAATTTTGATTATGAGCAGGAATCATAATTTTGCTGACAAATATACAAATATATGTACCATATATACACATATATGATTATAAAGCTTTTCTCAATGTTTTAGTATAATAGGTGTACAGAAAATATGTATCTACAATGATTATGAGATAAGGTTTCAACTCAAATGACTTCTTACATGCGTTTGGCATTGTCATCAGTTGTGTACAGGTCCGATGTGTACAGGTCCGACGTGTTTCTTAACAAGTCTAAAATCTAAAATGTATAGTTCATAAAATGAAATCCAACATACCAGTTTGTACCAGAAGGCGAATTGGATACATCGCCCAGCCAGCTCCAGGTGGTGCGCGCCTCTCTATCGCCTTGATGAGAGCACTTCCCTTTAAAGGTGGCCAGGCAGTGCTCTCATGACTGGCACTAACCCATGACATAGGGACTACCTCCACCAGATCCTCCTCCTAAGCAAATATGACGACGGCATACATTACTGACAAGAAAACATAAATACAGCAAGCGACTGAACAGAAAAGATACATACAGCGGATGTATTGACTATGAAAATTCTATTGTACTGAGGAGTCTATATTCCATGTAGCATTGGGATAGAAATATAGCCATCACGATATGGCAACAACATCACCTTTGCAGATATATCACCAAGGTTTATGTGCACAAAGTCTTCTGTTAAGCGTTTAACAAAAGGAATTTTAATTTGCAAAGAGTCTAATGGGTAATTAAAGAAAGATTCTTTTAAAGTAAATCTCTGACAAATTAGTGTGACCGAACAGTGAATCATTATTACATTCTTGACCAGAAAAATATCGCTTCCAACAAGAATAGTGTTGTCTCCCGGTTTATTAATAGATAACACAATATGTGGAAGATGAAGCTTTTCATACTGTGTACATATTGGTATGTTCTGAGGAATTGGACCCGTGTTATGTTTTCTTTTACAAAAGGTTTTTGTGTCTTCTGACTGTTTAATTGCACAACGTTGTTCAGTTAGTCTCCTAATCACTTGTGGTAATGGACAATAAGGTTTCCTAAGTAGCTTCTTGAGAATTTGTAAATAATTTTCAAATGGAAAACTTGAAAAGTTATGAAGTGGACCAAAACATCTTGCATGGGAAGACAAATGAGTCAAGCCATGAACATTGTAAATAAGCATCTCCTGGCCATAAAGAGCTCCAAAGTGGTAAAAAAACGCTGCCAATAATTCTTCAGCGTAATTGCAATGAGTTGCACAAAATTATGTACTAGATAAAATAGTTATCCCTACAGATAGCATCAGGAAGTTTTTGTAAATGATGTCGGGCAACTTTCCTTTGAGAATCACTGGTCCAGTGTACAATAGAAAGGTTCTGAATTCGGTGGCTTTCCATCTGTCAATCTGAACAATTGACCTTCCTTTCCTGACAAATTCACATGGTAAGAAAGGTTTCAAGCTTATAATCGACTCTGATATCGACCGTACTATGTTATTTCCTATACGGAGATGTAATGGTCCACTTGTCCAAATAAAGAGAATCTTTCTTACAATGCCACCCAGATAGCACACAGCAGTCGGCCCGACGTTGGCTATTGGTCGCACCGTCGCCACCGACTTTCCACCATCGGCCCACCGTCGGGCCGACGGTGGTGGGCCGCCGTTGGCTATCAATCCCTTTCCACTTTTGAGCCACCGTCGGCCCACCGCCGGCCGACGGTGGTGGGCCGCCGTTGGTTTGCATTCATTTTCCACATTCGAGCCACCGTCGGGCCACCATCGGGCCGACGGTGGTGTTCCAACGTTGGGTATCAATCCCTTTCCACTTTTGAGCCACCGTCGGGCCACCGTCGTGCCAACGGCGGTAGCCCGCCGTTGGTTTGGATTGATTTTTCACATTCGAGCCACCGTCGGGCCACCGTCGGCCCAACGGTGGTGGGCCAACGGCGGCCCACCACCGTCGGGCCGACGGTGTTGATCCGCGCTTGCGCAGTTCGTTAAATATGTTTTCCAGCTCGAGTCGCCATCGGCACACGTGCAATCGTTGAGCAGTGTTCTTTTTCAACAAATAATTCCAGAAATCGGAGGAATTTTAAGGAATTATTTAACAGGTTTGTTTATTAATATGTTTAGATTATTTTGTAAAAGTTTTGTAATTTATTAGGATGTATTAATGGAATTATTCGTGTTAATACGATTTGAACTACCCTGTACGGGATGTTGAAGAAGAACCGCCATCTTGGTTTTTCCCGAGAAGACACTGTCACTCTAGTGTCAATACATACAGGTGCAAAAATATTAGTTTTACCCGAGAAGACACTGTCACTTTAGTGTCAATACGTACAGTTGCAAAATATTAGTTTTATTTTGAATAAAACTAATATTTTTGCACCTGTACGTATTGACACTAGAGTGACAGTGTCTTCTCGGGAAAAAAACATCGTCGGGTATTTACCACTTCTTTTTCAACAAATAACTCCACAAATCGGAGGAA
Source organism: Branchipolynoe longqiensis (assembly GCA_030323885.1). Lineage (NCBI taxonomy): Eukaryota > Metazoa > Annelida > Polychaeta > Phyllodocida > Polynoidae > Branchipolynoe > Branchipolynoe longqiensis. The sequence goes on along the minus strand of CM059186.1, from coordinate 69,054,108 downwards.
TTTTAAGGAATTATTTAACAGGTTTATATTGTTTTTTCCGAGAAGACATTGTCACCATAGTGTCAATACGTACAGTTGCAAAATATTAGTCGGCTCATCGGCGGGAGGTTGGACAAAACAACGTCGGCCCAACGGCGGTTTCCACCGTCGGCCCGACGGTGTTTGTCGCCATCGGGGTGACAGCAGTAGCCGCCGTCGGGGCGACAGCGGCAGCCGCTGTCGAGTCGACGGCGGGAGGTTGGACAAAACAACGTCGGCCCGACGGCGTTTTCCACCGTCGGGCCACTGGAGTGGACACCGTCGGGCCGACGGCTGTGTGCTATCTGGGCAAGACATATCAAATGCATATAGTCAAGAGGGAATTGAGAGACAAGACCAATGTTTAACTCGCGCAGACAACTGTCACCAAGATGATGTTCATCATCCTCCATTTCATCAAAACTGACATCTGTCCTCAGTACACCATTCCTCTCGGGAAATGTCATTCTATGGTTATACCAGGTCCCTCTTTGTGTACAGGTATCACAGCCAGAATAACCAGTATGGCCTTTCACCTTTTTCACAAAAGCTCTGGCAGGCATGTCACATACAAAATTAGCAATTGTCACTGTTATTTTTTTGCCCTGGTAGCAAACTCCTTCTACCTCAATTTCTTTCATCTCATCAACAAAATTGCGGAGGAATATATTGGAATCAGTTGGCTTTGAAACTCCTACCCATGAACCTATAATGAAGGGCTCTGGTTTCTTTTCCTGCTGTATGAGACCTAATATTGGCCAGAATTGATCACAGCTACTTTTAAATAAAGGCAAGCCATCTGTGTTCAATTGAATCAAAATATCATCTAGAATATGAAGATATTTATGCCTTTCAAACTTTGCCTTTATACCTGCAGCTAAACCAAAATGGTGGTATTTTCCTCCAGCTAACTCCTCGTGGGTATGCAGGTATAGCAGGTATAGCAATACCTCAGGGAGTTTGACGCCCCTGCCTTGCAGAGTTCTAAACCACTGCCTTGTGGTACAGGTCCTTGACAGAACCGAAGGCTAAGGGAGCAAACCCTAAACAGAAAACCATGTCACTGTGGCAGCATTAAGGGCGGTTGATGTATGGAACTCCCAACATCTCCCGACCAGCCACTGCAGGGACAAATAGTTTTGCGCCTGTCTTGACATGTTCTTGCCGGTGTGAAACCTCTATTTGCTCCCCGAGAGAGTGCCGCTGGTAACTTGCAAAAGCCAGCAGCACTTCAACACTTTTGCAGGCAGCTTTCATGAAATGTACAACCGCACAAAACACCATACCGGCTCGGTCGTCGCCCGGGTTATCAAGGACCGCGCTGCTCGAGCTCATCTTCCGTCGACAGCGGAAAATCAGCTAGGAGGAACACAACGCAACACAACACAACTACTGACAATTGCCCAATGGAACGTCAGGACTCTTCTCGACCGAGAAGCAGCTGACCGACCAGAAAGACGTACGGCACTAGTAGCAATGGAACTGGCAAAATACAACATCGACATTGCCGCCCTATGCGAAACAAGGTTCTCAGAGTCTGGTAGTCTCAATGACCTGGAATACTCTTTCTTCTGGAGTGGCAAACCCGAAGGAGAGAGAAGGGAGGCAGGAGTGGGCTTTGCTATCAAAAAGGACATCGTCACAAAGCTGACAGAAATGCCACGGCCAGTAAGTGACAGAATCATGACGATGAGACTACCTTTGAGCAAGGACAACTTTGCTACAATTATCAGTGTGTACGCTCCAACAATGACAAACCCAGATGATAACAAGGAGGCCTTCTACAACCAGCTGGCAAGTACGCTCAGTGACATCCCTCACACGGATAAGCTACTGCTGATAGGAGACTTCAATGCAAGGATAGGAAGAGACAATGACAAGTGGCCCTTGGTCATGGGCAAACATGGAATCGGGAAATGCAACTCCAATGGTGAGCTCCTACTGGCTTTGTGCTCTGAGTTCGAACTGATAGTAACAAACACCATGTTCAAGCAGAAGGATGAACGCAAGACCACTTGGATGCATCCTCGTTCCAGGCACTGGCATATGATCGACTTCATCATCACAAGGTGCCGGGATAAGATGGACATCCACAGTACTCGAGCCATGCGTGGAGCTAACTGCTGGACCGATCACCAGATGCTAAGGTCAAAAGTGGCATTCAGAATACGACAAAAACACAACAGGCAAGGGACAAATAAACCGACAAAGCTCAACACAGCAAAATTAAGTACCATCAGTCACAGGGAGAGCTTGGAGCGGGAGATGGACAGCACTCTTGCACAATGGAGGAGAAGGAAAGCCCAACACCAGACGAGGAATGGGCAGCGTTGCAGCACATTGTATATCACAGCTAAAACTTACCTCAGCAAGCCAGACAGAAAACATCAGGACTGGTTCGACCCCAACAATCAGGAGCTACAGAATCTTATGAGCAGAAGAGACCAAGCCCACCAGAGAGTGTTGCAGACCAGGAACACTAGATCCACCACTGCAGCATACAAAGATGCCTGCAGATTGCTACAAAAATGCACCCGTGCATTGAAGTCAGACTGGTGGGAAATGAAGGCAGAGGAGCTGCAGAGAGCTGCAGACAGAAACAACATGAAGGGCTTCTACAGCGGACTGAAGGAAGTGTGGGGACCCGTGAAGAAGGGAGCTGTTCACCTGAAATCAACAGATGGAACGGAGACCTTTTCCGACAGCAAGAGAGTTGTGGCAAGATGGAGCGAACACTTCCAGAAGCTACTCAACGTCCCTGGCGACATAGATCACGAAGCTCTGAACAACATCCAGCAGCGCATTACCAAAACATGCCTCGATGAGATTCCAACCATGGATGAGATGGCTAGAGCAATCGCCAGCCTGAAAGATGGCAAAGCACCTGGGGGTGATGGAATTCCTGCCGAGGTATGGAAGCATGGAGGAGACAATCTGCTCAAAAGACTGCACCAACTAATCACCAATGCCTGGGAGGAGGGTTCTGTACCCCAAGCATGGAAGGATGCCAGCATTGTAACCATCTACAAGAAAGGTGATCGAACAGACTGTGGGAACTATAGAGGAATCTCTCTTCTTTCCATAGCAGGGAAGATCTTCGCCAGGATCCTACTCAACAGACTATCTATTCACATAACACCTGGTGTAGTTCCAGAGTCACAGTGTGGCTTCAGAGGTAACCGGAGCACTGTGGATATGATATTTTGTCTCCGACAGCTACAAGAAAAGTGCATTGAGCAGGACCGACCACTGTACATGGTATTTGTCGATTTCACTAAGGCATTTGATACAGTCGGGAGGACCGGGCTATGGCAGCTACTGAGGAAGTACGGATGCCCAGAGAAGTTCACAACTATGATCGAGGCTCTACATACAGGAATGATGGCGAACGTTAGTGCTGGAGGGGAAGTCTCGGAATCGTTTGGGGTTACCAATGGGGTCAAGCAAGGTTGTGTACTGGCCCCCACGCTCTTCTCCATCTTCCTATCAGCAATGCTAGACGAGGCTTTCCGAGACATGGGGGATGGCATCTATATACAGTCCAGACAGAGCGCTGACCTATTCAATGTCGCACACTTCAGAGCGAAGACCAAGACTACTCAGATACTGGTGAGAGAGCTACTATTCGCAGATGACAGTGCACTGGTTGCCCACTCTGCTGAAGAGACCCAGAAAATAGTGGACGCTTTCTCCGATGCATCAAAGAAGTTTGGCCTGAAAATTAACATCAAGAAGACGGAGGTGCTGTACCAACCCAACTCTACAAGAACCCGAGAGGAGGAGATCATGGTTGACGGAAACAAGCTGAACTCTGTTCCGGAATTCACCTATCTCGGATGCACAATATCAAGTGATGGACGCATTGATGCTGAGATACAGAGGAGGATGGCCAAGGCTAGCGCATCTTTCGGCCGACTACGCCAGAGACTCTGGAACAACCACCATGTGTCCATTCGGGTCAAAGGTAAGATCTACCGCGCAATCGTGCTATCCACCCTACTATACGGAGCCGAGGCCTGGACAGTGTACAGACAGCAGGTGAAAAAGCTGCATGCCTTCATGATGCGACATCTGCGTTCAATCATGAGGCTAACCTGGAAGGACAAAGTGACGAATAAGGAAATACTCGAACGGATGGGGCTGCCCTCTATGGAAGATCTTCTGATCAAAAAGAATCTCCGGTGGACTGGACACCTCATGAGGATGTCATCAGACAGGCTACCAAAGCAGATCCTCTATTCTCAACTGTCTTTTGGCTACAGAAAGAGAGGGCGCCCCCGTCTCCGGTTCAAAGATACCATCAAGAGAAACCTGAAGCTGAGAGACATTAAGACCGACTCATGGACACAACTCTCACAGCAGAGAGCTAAATGGAGAGCGGCAGTCAAGTAATGAAAGCAGTCTTTGTCGCATCGCGACCGACAGCATGATGATGATGATGATAACTCCTCAATATTGTAGCACCTGGGTGTTGCCAAAAGTGTACGTGCATCTTTAGGCAAAGTCGGAAAGTATGGTCTTAATAAACATAATAAACTATTAGTATGGCAGTGTGGAAGACCACTGTTAATAGCCCATTCCCTGAGTTTATGTTTGAAGTCTACTTTATCTGTATCATCATCGCCATCATCATCATCTTCATCACTGTCATCACCACCATCATCTCCATCATCATCACTGTCATTGGCACCACCATCACCGTCATTGGCACCACCATCACCATCTTCATCACTGTCATCATCACCATCATCACCATCCCAGATAGCACACAGCCGTCGGGCCGACGTCGGCTATTGGTCGCACCGTCGCCACCGACTTTCCACCGTCGGGCCACCGTCGGGCCGACGGCGGCGTTCCGACGTTAGGTTTCAATCCCTTTCCACTTTTGAGCCACCGTCGGGCCACCGTCGGGCCGACGGCAGTACCCCGCCACTGGTTTGGATTGATTTTTCACATTCGAGCCACCGTCGGGCCACCGTCGGCCCGACGGTGGTGGGCCGACGTTCCGATGTTAGGTTTCAATCCCTTCCCACTTTTGAGCCACCGTCGGGCCGACGGCAGTAGCCCGCCACTGGTTTGGATTGATTTTTCACATTCGAGCCACCGTCGGGCCACCGTCGGCCCGACGGTGTTGATACACGCATGCGCAGTTCGTTAAATATGTTTTCCAGCTCGAGTCGCCATCAGCACACGTGCGATCATTGAGCAGCGTTCTTTTTCTACCAATAACTCCAGAAATCCCAGGAATTTTAAGGAATTATTTAACAGGTTTGTTTATTAATATGTTTACATTATCTTGTAAAACCTTTGTAATTTATTACGAAGTATTAATGGAATTATTCGTGTTAATACAATTTGAATTATCCGATACGGTTTGTTTACTTCGAATCACCACCGGAACACGTGCGATCGTTGAGCAGCGTTCTTTTTCTACAAATAACTCCAGAAATCGCAGGAATTTTAAGGAATTCTTTTTACAGGTTTGTTTATTAATATGTTTAGATTATTTTGTAAAAGTTTAGTAATTTATTAGGATGTATTAATAGAATTATTCGTGTTAATACGATTTGAATTATGCTGTACGGAATGTTAATGAAGAACCGCCATCTTCGTTTTTTCCGAGAAGACACTGTCACTATTGTGTCAATACGTACAGGTTTTCTATTTATTTTGAATAAATATATTGTGTCGGGCCTACGGCGGCAGCTGCCGTCGGGCCGACGTTGTTTTGTCCAACCTGCCGCCGTCAAACCTAATTTATAAGCTTTTCTACTTATTTTGAATAAATATATTGTGTCGGGCCTATGGCGGCAGCCGCCGTCGGGCCGACTTTTTTTTGTCCAACCTGCCGCCGTCGAGCCGACGGCGGGAGGCTGGACAAAAACAACGTCGGCCCGACGACGATTTCCACCGTTGGCCCGACGGAGAGGCCGCCGTTGGGCCGACGGCTGTGTGCTATCTGGTATCATCACTGTCATTGGCACCACCATCAACATCACCATGTGCACCACCATGGTCGACACCACTGTCACCACCAATATGTGTACTGTCACTACCATCACCACCATCACCATCAATAAAGTTTTCACTGGCATCAGCGATATCATCAGCGATATCATCAGTATCATAAGAACTATTGACATTTTTGTGTCGATACTGCCTTGGTTCCCATTTGAAGTTGTAAAGCACAATACTTGTTTGTTCGTCACCGCCATTTGGCGTCGCCGTCGCCGCCGCTGTCGCCGCCGCTTTTTGGTAGATACGTGTTCACTCCTTCTAATCCACTGAATAAATAGATAAACAAGAACCACATATGCCTAACTCTAACGCAGTTACTAGTATTATCCACTATGTTTACCGGTTACTTCTGCCAAGCGGGCAATGCACTTAACAGGTGTTGCAGTTTCCGCGGCACACCAGTTTTTGACAGAACATACAATTGGACTGGAAAATCGCTATTGAAATTTCATCCAGAAAAATGCAAACAGATGAGAGTGGGACTTAGGAATATGGCTGAGAGAGTATACACACTGGGAGATGGTCATACTCCACTCACAAAATCCGACCAGGAGAAGGATATTGGAGTGATTATTGACTCCAAATTGAACTTTGAACACCACATCGCAGCAAAAGTCAACAATTCGAACTCAATCCTAGGAATGATACACCATACATTTCAATATAAGGATGGTAGGACTCTGGCCACATTATACAAGTCTCTGGTAAGACCACACCTGGAGTTTGCAAATCAAGTTTCGGCTCCTCACGTACGTGCGCGTGGTTAAGCACATTGTAGCTCTCGAAAATGTACAATGTCGCTCGACAAGGATGATCCCAGGATAGGAGTGATGTCATATGAAGATCGCCTGAGGAGACTTAAGCTACCAACATCGTCATATTGTCATCTCAGGGGAGATTATTACTGGAGTCTATGATAGTGATGTCACAACAGGTTCGTTCAACCTCAGAACAAACAGTAACACAAGAGGCCAGCGGTATAATATCCTCAAGGAGAAGCTCAGACTTGAGGTCAGGAAACATTCATTTTTCTTTCAAGTGACAGATCCATGGAACAGTCTCCCAGACCAAGTGGTTGAAGCACCAATGGTAGAAACATTTGAGAGAAGGCTGGATAGACATTGGAGAGGACACCCACAATTATATGATCAGTGAGAAGAGGATATATAAGTTAATATGTAAGTTATTACTATCCTTGGTGAACGATCTGTTGATTATCACAGACGTGTGTGATTCTTCCAATAGTACGGGGCGGGGCAATACTTAGGATCATAGATCAATGGTAGTGTAAGAGTATAAACAAGCCCTTAAATACATCCTGAAAGACTTCAGAACATGATAAGGTCCACCTTTGAATAATTGTACCCTTAAAACCCTTCACATCTCTACTTAATCACCTCAATTCATTTATCTCCTCTTATTATTGTAAAGAATCATATAATATAGTAAATTTATATATATATGTATATATATATATATTAATGTTGATCGCATAAAGAGCGTTTCCTCCTTCCCCTTCTCTTTACCACCTGTCTTTTGCTTTTTTTTGCACCAAAAACCACTTCTTATCCTCCTTGTGTGTGTGTAAACTTTAATTTTTACATCAGACTGCGAATCCTATTAGTTGTTAGCAGCTTAATGTAGTGATGCAGTGACTAGGTACCTTAGTAATCCTCCATAGTGACGTTTATTTCCATTGACATTGTACCGTCAGTGTCCAGCGTATCCATATATACAAACACACAACCACTGCGTTACTGATAGCAGTGTATATTATGTTCAATATTGCTATGTTATGATAATATGTACGTAATAACTTATATAATTATCTACATGTATATGTTATATATATATATATATATATATATATTATGTCCAGTTTAAAATCAGGAGTTCATGTGACTCCAAAGCAATCGAGTGGGCGCGTGACCTAAGCAGTAGTAGCGCCAACTCCCCCAGCGGGAACGGCTCGCAGTAATAGTGCCTTCAATAGAGGGAGTGCACGTGATGTCAGCGGTTAACCATCTTGGATTACACTTAATACCACCTATGTCACCCCTTGTCTCATACCAAGAACACTACGGCCGCCACTGGGCCTACCTAGTCGGCGGCTGGCGAAGTATGTGACGCCACCTAGCGGGTACCCCCCGAACCTTTCTAATTCTTTGACAGAGCATTCAAAGTGTCAACACACTGCATTTTAGCAATGATGTGAGGCTACATGATTAAAAAAATACTTCCGTTCCATCACAAAGCCCCTTTCCCTGAACTTTTGAGACCCCTTCCCCTGAACTTTTGAGGCCAAACTGCTCAAAACAGTGACAAATAACCCAACAAATCACAATGTAAGCAGTTGCAAGCCTTTCATATGTAATCCAATATGGCCACCGGACATTGTCTGGTGACGTCATTACACCCCTCTATACAATATTACTAATTAATAAATAGTATGCACGATATATATATACACACAGGATAATATCAAAGTTGTTTAATTTCCAGGTTTTGCTAAAGGCTGCTGGACAAGATAGTTTATCAACAAAAGGAAGTCGGGACAGACATGCACGGAGTGCTCTGTCCCCACGTGACCCTTCCCGTGGGAAAGCGGTAAGTGTACTTTTGTATTTTGATTGTAATATTTAGGGATTATCCTAAGTTTCCAAAGTTTCCACGGTCATTCTACTCTATGTAGACCAACATTTTGATAATTGTTAGTATTGTAGTATTCATACTATTACTTGTATGTTATTCCCATTTATTGTTATATCTACCTAGTATGGACCAATTTATGTAACTACCATAATGCTGAGTCTGAAATAAAGTATTGAATTGAATTGAAATATTAAAAAAGTACTACTTTTCTACACCTCCCCCTCACCCACAAAGTAGTACTCATGCATATTTTCTTACAAATCATGTCAATAACTTAGATTCTATTAATATTGTATTAAGCCATAAGAGTCATGCATGATTAACAGCACCCCCTTTGACCTCAAACATGTGGTATCCTTTGTATTAATTTAATTTAATTTAATTTTAAACCTCTACTACCCACATATTTCAATTGTTTTGAACTTTCAAATTAAATGTCACCCTTAACTCCCATACAGCTATATCTATAATAGCTCTGATGAAAAAGAAATTACCTCGCTATTTTTTGTTCATTTAAAACTTCCACATTCAATAAGCCTATTGGTAAGTAGCATAGCAGTTGTTTTTTTGTGTTTTTTTAAATCTCATTCCGAGGTATTCACTTTTTTCTTCATCTATGTACTGGAACTTGGAAGGAACTAGACCTAAATTTCATTTTAAAACCGCCCATGAATGTGGCATAAATACATGCAAGAATTTAATATTTTTAAAAAGGCTGCAAAACAAGGTAGTATACTATAGCTTAGGTTCCAGGATGCAGGACAAATATGGACAAGTTGCTGGTTCTAGGTCTGGTCTTTCTAGTTCCAGAGTGGTAAGTATAGTTTCAGATTTCTATTATGGCATTTACGGTGTAGGCCTATCTATTCTAAAGCTTTCCACATTTTCAGTCATACAAGGAGTCCTACTTTCACAGAGCTCCCGCTTCCCTCACAAAGTAATACAAGTTACCATTTTATCACAGAACATGATAGTGTTTTAGATTATATTGATATTATATTGAACCATGACTAAGACGCCTGTTGTATGTATGGCTATATGCACTATACTACAACACCCTCACACCTCGCCCTGAACCCCCATTGTATGCTTGAAAATGTTTTAATGTTTGGATGATCCATAACACTGGAGTGTCACAGGCTCAGTATTATAAGTCCTGACCTATGGTACAGCTCTCCAATGATAGTTTATGCTGACAGAGCGGTGGAATGGAGCTAGGATAGTTCTAGGAAAGTAATAGGTGAAAGCTCACTTCCAGAAATTGTCTGCGATTCCCGGACAGTGCTGCGGGAGAATATCCGAGTTTTCGCGGACATTCGCCGGCGATTTACTTCTTTTTTCTCCGTGATCTCATTGCAAGAGTATTTTTTTGTGATATCGAAAAATGTAAGACAATAATTACTAGGATAACGATGTTATTATTGGACCAACATTATTTACTGATAACCTCACCATAGATTTCCGCTTTTTGTTGTTGCCGGAGACGACTTTCATCCCTGAAACACAATTCTTTCATAGGCGGGACAGTGACATGAGACAAAAACAGTTAATTCATGAAGTAGTAATTGTAGTAATGTGAATTGACAATTATTGTGCAGATGCAGGGTAAGGACGGCAGCATGTATGAGATACAAGTCGTCGGCATGTCTTTGAGTGGGGTAGAATATCACAATGCAGTTTTTTCTACTTAACCTTGTTAAAGTTGCATAGTCCGATTGCTTACGAATTGTTGCCATGTTTTTTAGATAAATATGTTAGGTTGATCATTATAACAAACTCTTCATTAGTTTGAGGTAACTTTTATAACAAACGGCTCAGTTTGGGGATATTTCATCCAAAATAATTTCGGCAAGCACACCAAAAACTTGTGTAGTTGTGACTCAGCTTCTCACCCCACAATGGTCACGTGATAGACACCTACTAATGTAGGTAGCCTGGTGTCCTGCCCTTTGACCTCTGATGGTGCCACAATGCCATCAAAATCAACTTGTGCATCTAATTTGGTTAACATCCACACTTTTAGTTTGGCACTTATTGCCCCCAAACCCTTCAAATGTACCGCATGTGCCGTGGGAGGTGGGATAACTTTTAGGCAAAGCTGGAGGGGGGCTGGCCTCAGCTGTCTGCCACCGCCATGATGCATTGTTGTCCATCTGCAGTAACTGCAGAGCAGTATTGGTCTGTCAAATTTGTGGCTTTTTATATTTAAGAATTCGGGGCATGACCACTAAATGCTAAGATTCAGTCTGCTTCAAAGTGGTATTTAGAAAGTGCATTCAGGGGTGGCTTGTTGTTTTATAAGGTAAAATGGCACATTTTGTTGTTGTTGATGATTTATACTGCCTATCATGGATAAGCCTGAATAGGCTTGTTTTCACCATTGGACAGTTTGTCGATAGAAAGCCCGAGCCTACACTTTTACCGACCCAAGGGATTTTTAACCTCCCACACCACATAGACATGGTATGAGGACAACCGGCCTTTGATGACGCTGTAAGTTATACACAGCAGTGGAAATCCAAATTGGCAGAGATGGGGGCATGGGGAATCGAACCACCGACCTTCAGATTAGGAGTCCGACCTAGACAAAAGTCAGACACTCTAACCACTCCGCCACAGAGAACACCACACATGGCTGCATGAATTGCTACAAACAGCAATTATGTTTTCTGCATATGTAAAGCGCTGGTCATTGATGAAGCCTACGATTACTTTTCCATGTTTTCAATTCAAATATCTTCCAAGCTAACCCTTTAAAATGTGGCTACCTGAAAATGAAGTAAAGTAGATTATAATTATTAATCAAATTTATTTATCAAAGGAAATATGGCAAAAGGTCAAAACTTTAAGTTCATGTATGTTGTGTTAAGTAATTTATGTATTCAACAATGCTGAATGGGACCATTTTGGTACAGTGTGAGGCATAGGCGATTTCGGCTGGGCATATAGTCAGCTGAAAATTGAATTGTAGATCAACTCTTGAAGTGACCACCAAATTGGTATAATTATTATTTAATGTAATACTTATTTAACACTCCCATGCATAAATATATTTTTTAATTAAATAAGAAGAAAGTGTTTGTCATTGTCTGATGTCCTAGCTTCTTAATAAAAAAATAAACATTAGTATGATGTGGTTGGTATTTCTATCAACTTGTGGTATTTAATAATCTGCACCATGCCTACTATCTACTAGCGCCTCTTGTGATATTACTAGAGAGAGGTACTAATGTAGTTGCTCTTTCTCTGACCTTTTAGTATTTGATCATCTCCAGCATACCTATTGACTTACCTCTCTACCATGTGATATAACTACATAGAGGAACTAATGTAGTTCTTTTTTCAACTTGATAATCTGCAGTGGTCATATCCACTGACCCTCAGCCGTGTGCTTGTAAGTAAATGGCAGAACTAAACTAAGATTGTTTCATGTTACAAATGCAGATCTCCGTCGGCAGCAAAACCCATCTCTCCATGCATGACGATGTCAAGCAGTCAGGGAGACAGGTAGAGCACACCAACATGCATGAATGATTTTCTAGTCAATAACTTTAATGTCAAATAGCTTATTGTTCAGTGTTGGGGTAAAGCCAGTTCATGGATATTAATGTCTTGCTATCTGAGCAAATTGGCCTGCCTGGCAAAGAAGTTTGTTGGTGTTTTCTTTGTTTGGTTTTCATTTTGTAGTTATTATTACAGGATTTGTATGAGTCCTTGAACACCTGGAAAATCGTGGAATTTGATAATTCAGGATTCCAGGCCTGAAAGGTTATGGAATTTGTCTAAAGATCCTTGAAAATCCTTGAAAATGGAAAATCATGACTATATTTGATTATTTTCTTATCATAAATAGCTGGAGTGTTATGGACCTATGTTCTTTATTCATTATTCAGTGATGTTTTGTACTTGAAGTGATTGTTGTGGGTTTGTTATCCTGCCTCTTGACTTTTATATTAAGACTATGCATACGTTCATTGTTATTTTGTATGCTTATTCACACTTCACATTCTATGCAGTGAATCAACTATGGATATGGCCATATTTCAGGATACTTGAATTCTATAAACGTCTTAAAAACAGCCTGGAATTGTTCACTGAACGGTCCTGGAAAATCGTGGAAAGTGTTGGAATTTGATGTCAAAATAAGTATGAACCGTGTATTAGCACACTATTAAAATGTGTAAATAATGCTCTTCTGTTCAACTTGTTTTTCTCCTTTTTAATCAATTGCAGACATCCAGCAGCATGACTAATATACGTAGAAAAGAACGCGATGATGTAGTAGATCGGGTAAATATAATCCTAGAGTGT